>LR752408.1:74343-85721 GCA_902729485.2 Mus minutoides | reverse complement strand
GCCAGTGATGTCCCATAGGCCCTCAAACATTATAGGCTTTTTTTGTTCCCAACTCCCAGAACTTGGCAGTAAGATCCTATTGATGAAGACACCACCCACTTGCTTCACAGAACTAAAACAAGCTTGTTCTGACCAAGTAGCTTCATTCCTACAGGCTATCTTTCACAGTGCAGGAAGGTGCTATGAACACCACCATAGGTGAAAAAAAAAACAAAAAACAAAAAAACAGAGCATCAGTCTTAGCCAGCTGTGAAGACTCTGAGCTCCAACAATGACTGACTTGGCAAGGCAGAGAAAGAGTGTCATGTATATAATAGAAGTAACCAATCGCTTTCAGCTTTGGTTTTAAGAATAACTCCAAAAATTTAAATCCATGGCACTGGATTCATGGGATCAAGAACCTGTGGCAACACAGGTCATAAGCCCAAGGTGTGGGTCTACCACTATTACTCTGTATACTGGACATAGTAGTAGATCAATTTGTAATGATTTACTACTTATTTTTGCTTATACTCATAAATAAGTAGATCTATAAATAAGTATATCTACAAACCCTCATTGTTGAAACCTCTTTATGCAGTAGGTAGTGATTGACTCAGTCAAGGTACAAAGAAATTGAGCCTATGGAATGCTCAACTGGAAGAGATCTATATTTTACTACCTCCTCTAAAAACTTAGGGATTGTTGTGGAATTGACACTGATGAGTATAAAATCCAAAGGCAGTGACGGGTTACAAGGAAATAGCACATTTTTGAATTGAGTTCACAGCAGTTGAGACAGCATGCGCAAGACCTGCATAAGCTTAAGACAGACAAAATTGTAGCTTGGGGAGAGGGAGAGATGAGCACAAGTTTCCTCCACAGTTAAAGTTATGTTGGCAGTTTATGACTGGTATAAGAAGAAAGATAGTTTTCTTCAAATGTGGTCTCTCTAGTGAAGGCTACACTTCCTGGATATGTGGACAGTACAACACGCATTTAATAGGTTTAAAAAATAAATTTTAAAAAGTGAAAATTAAAAGAGGACATAAAATCCGGTGGAGAGGGTAAAGGCATAGGCCAATCTAATCAAAATAAATTGTACAAAATTCTCAAAGACTCATAAAAATTCTAAGAAAAAACAATAAATTTAGTAGTCAAATTATTTTTTCAGTAATTATTAAATTGTTAATAATAATAATGAAAGTTCAGTGAAATGCTTGTAATAGAAGAAATGTTTCAAAAGAGGTGAACTCTACATGTGAGAAAATTATTCCTCAGCAGTGAGCAATAGTATATGGTAAACCAAACAGGAAATTCATCACCAGCATTTCTGTACTGCAAGAAATAGTAAATATAAATTCTCAGCAAAGAAGAATGGATAAGAAGGAAACTAAGCTATTCAGAAGAAAGAACACTAAAAAGAAAACGTAATAAAGGTACAGCTTTGGTTTTTCTTTAGGTAAGCTAAACTTAAGCTATTTAAAGCGTTAATTTTTATCATGTGCCTATGTTATATCAGAATTAAACAGGATGATAGGAATGCCACAAAATATAACAAGTGAAGAAACAGGAAGACTTTGAAGTTACCCAGAGTGCTTATAAATTAAGGTCAAATTCTTGACTAGAGGACTGAATTAATTAAAATGTACTAGAGTTCTGAGGAAAATTCTTTCAATATTTTTAATAGAATATCACATAAAATAGGGGACCTAAATGCATAAATGGAGAAATACTCATCAAAAAAATAAAAGTCTCAGTCATGACAGAGCAGGAATGAGTGAATGAATAAATTGTGTTATAGGAATAGTTAAATGATACAATTATGTGTAAAACAGTAAATCAGTGATTCTCTCATACTACTATGGGAGAGAGAGATAAACGACAAAGCTGTAGACCCATAGGAAGTAGAAAACTCTTCAGTGGTAACATTAAAGCAAGGCTAAAACACATACAGAAGGTTGAGATGTTCAGCACTGATGATTGAAATCACAGCATCTCTGACTCCTTCAATTGAGCCCTTACTTACAAAAGAGTGAAGAAATGTTTCAACCACTCATGCCCAGTGTTTCCTCAGGAATATCTTCATAAGAAATGAAAACAATCTTTAAAGTTCCAGATTTAAAATTGCTTAAATTTTTTTGTACTTCCTATGAGAAGTGATTGAACAAATAGCTTACCTTGGTAGAAACATTATATTTTTCATTCAGGATATATAACTATAATTCACAACTAGCCAGAATAAAGTGGAGTTATAGAATAGAGTAAAAGAAGGAAATTATTTTAAGCATCTGTAGCATGAACATGAATAGACTGTGGTATGTGCATCTCTCAAATTTAAAATAGAAATGTGTTGAATCTTTTTGTTATAAGGAAGGAGATACTTTCTTTATTAATCTGTCCCTGATATTTGAAGGTCTATATAATTAGAAACTAACAGAAATCATCAAAGCAAGATACAATCTTATATAAACATATATAATATGAATAAAAACAATATTAAATTTGAAAAATGGGCTTTGTTTACAGGACAATAAAAAGAAAAGATTCACTTAGTTGAATCATTTAAACTTGCTACTTTGCTTTGGCAGGTGACGTTGTCCATTATGTGGATCTGCTGCCAAATATGATGTCATGCCTGGAAAGGTGCTAAATTGACTAGTCACCAATTTAGATGGCTTTCAATAAACTTTCAATTTTGGAAGAGTGAGCTCTGTGTTACATAATCGGGAGCACATGAGTGCTGCCATCGATTTATAAGATGATCCAGGTCTCTGAGAAATATGTGAGATAGGTTTTTGTGGCACAATGTTAATTTTGAGCTGCCTTTATTGCCTATGAGCCAGAGAAATGAGGTATAATCCAGAAACCAGAGCAAACACTGTGCAAAGTAGGACGAGAAAGATGGCTCAGTCTGTCAATTAATTTTTTCTTTTTTTTTCCAATTTTTATTAGATATTTTCTTCATTTACATTTCAAATGCTATCTCAAAAGTTCCCTATATCCTCCCCCATCCCCTGCCCTGTTCACCTACCCACCCACTCCCACATCTTGGCCCTGGCGTTCCCCTGTACTGGGGCATATAAAGTTTGCTTGACCAAGGGGCCTTTCTTCCAAATGATGGCCCTCTAGGCCATCTTCTGCTACATATGCAGCTAGAGACCCAAGCTTTGGGGGTACTGGTTAGTTTATATTGTTCTTCAACCTATAGGTTTGAAGACCCCTTCATCTCCTTGGGTATTTTCTCTAGTTCCTCCATTGGGAACCCTGTGTTCCATCAATAACTGACTGTGAGCATCCACAATAGCCCTGGCTGTCCTGGAACTCACTTTGTAGACCAGGCTGACCTCAAACTCAGAAATCCACCTGCCTCTGCCTCCCAAGTGCTGGGATTAAAGGCGTGCTCCACCAAGCCGGCTTCAGTCTGACAAATTCCTGTTGTATGATCATGAAGATGTAAGCTTAACCCCTCAGGTCCCAAGTAAAAAGCTGAGCATGGTGAAATGCTTATAATCCCAGCACCAGGGGGGTCAGGGGCATTCCTGAGACTTACGGTCATGTTAAGTTTGTATCTCAGGAATGAGTCTATATAATATGTGAGTCCTAGGCCATAGTGACAGAGAATATGGTTAAACAAGGTGAATAGTTTTTTAACTAAACACACACACACACACAAACACACACACATGCACACACACCTTGTGCAACTGAAGAATGGATGTGATAGTGTATACCTTTAATCCTATTGCTGACTGAGGCAGGATGATTCTAAGTCCATGGCTGGCCTAGGCTATGCAGCAACTAAAATCAGGGACTAGACAAGGCTGCCCACTTTCTCCCTACCTATTCAATATGTACTTGAAGTCCTAGCCAGAGCAATTCGACAACAAAAGGTTGTCAAGGGGATACAAATTAGAAAGGAAGAAGTCAAAATATCACTATTTGCAGATGATATGATAGTATATATAAGCAAGATCTCATCTCAAAATTAGAATAAAGTGTTAAGATTGCTCATCAAGTAAAAGCACTTTAGGCTAAGCATGGCAACTTGAGTTTGATGCCCAGAACCCACATGATCAAGGAGAAATCAGCTTCATGCAAACACACACACACACACATACAAACACACACACACACACACACAAGCAGAGAGAGAGAGAGAAACAGAGACAGAGACAGAGAGGCAGAGAGACAGAGAGAGAGGAGAGAGAGAATAATTGGGATAATCATTAATTTTATTATTAACATATGTTATGTTTTACATTGTTTTCTTGAGGTTAAAAATAAAAAGGAATTAAATGTGGGAGATAAAACATTGAAAAGAAATGAAAATGCTAAAGATAGTTCATTGTTGAAAGGCACAGAATAGAGAAAATAACTGTCAGAGTCCAAGGTAGGAAAACAAAAAACAAAACAAAACAAAAACCCCCAAGTGTTCCATGAGGCTCTGGGCCAGCTGTGTGGCTTATGATGTTAGGACAAACACAGGTGTTCCACAGGTGTGACCTTGGAGATGTGTCCTGAGTGTTCAACTTGACCTTGTCCCCGAAGGTCTTTTAAACATTACATTATTCATTGTTTCTCATGCATTATTTATAAATCGTCCATTGTGCGTTCTCTTAATTTCTTTTAAGCTTGGATTTTTGGCTTGAAACTTTAGAAGTTCACAATGACAGCTAAATGTTTAATGATACAACCTGTTCAAATGCTTTATTCTTGAAACTGTAATCTTCATACATATTATCAAATTCTCAGCTTTAAGGTAAGTACTGGTAAATAATTTTGCTGAGATGCTAAGATGTGTGTGTGTGTGTGTGTGTGTGTGTGTGTGTGTGTTTTATGTTTAATTTTTGGTAAAATACAGGGAGCATCTCAGACATTATTCATCAGGACCCTTAGAACCCTGTGAAGTGTTGGCATTTGCAGGGTTATTCACACTTTCATGTAGGAGCTTAGACAGGGAACTCTGGAAGCCTCTGAAATTATGGGAAACTTTCTGTTCCCATTGATGAGGTTGCCATAGTTTTAATTTTCTAAAATCAATTGTACTGACACATTCCCTATATGATAAGATGAAACTAGTTCAAATAGGCATATATTCAAATATCCAGAAAGGATATTGCTGTCAATTTAAATGTTTCTCTCTTCCCCCTTTCTAGGAATTTGTTTCCTAACAATATACCTGGACAACCATGATCTATTTTTATATCCCTATAACTGACATTTATACAATTACAGCTTTATGTGGATATAATTATAGAGCAGGTGTCTTCAAAGTCCTTCATCTTCCTCTAAGGATGCTTGGAGCATCTATGCCACTTGTGGGATTCAGTAATACATTCTGTGTTATTTTGAGTATTGTGCTATAATTTGAATATACCATCATTAACTTTCAGTATCTGATTATCATTCATTTAACTGCAATTGGTTTGGAGTTGATTATGTTTAGGGATTATAATAAATAAGTAGCAAGTATTTATAATAAACAGACTGATGCTTAAAATTCTGTTATACTACTTGTGCTGCTGGATGATCTTAGATCTAGGACTGAAGTTACAATGTCATATAGCAAAATTACATTAAAATAATAGTAAATATCAAAGTGCTTTCCCAACGTGGTTATGTCCTTTGACTTTTTCTCTAGTCGTGCATAAGAATTCCAGTTGTCCTATGTCCTTAGCAATATTTACCACTACAAGTTTTACCAGGATAATGGGTATGCAGTATTATATCACCATATTTTAGTTACATTTTCTATTCTCAATAATAAGGTTAACCATAATTTCCTGTACCTATACAGCATTTTAAAAGAAATATCTACTTTTATAAGTTTGTCCATCTTTTTATTAGAGTTTTAGGTTTGTTAAGTTATATCTTCAAATATTCTATATAAATTTTTATTTAAAATATATCATATTATATACATAAAATAAGACAGCAGAATAAAATATTTTAAAATAATAATTAAAATATTTATTGTTTTATGTAATTAAATGTTATTTATAATATATAATTAAAGATAATTATGTATTTTATAAATGATAGTGATTACTTCACAGTCTGTGCCAAATTTTGATCTTCTCATCAATGCCTTTCAAGGCAGAAAATTTTACTTACTAATATTTATTCCCATGTTTTTATAAAACTCATATAATTCTATGTATTATATAAATAGTTGAAAAATAGAATTTTTCAAGTGCTTTTAGCGTATCAATTAAGTCAATGACTACCAAAGACAACAGCGCCAAGCTGCTAGGATGGTGAAACAAATTTCAGCCCTTCAGGTAATGCAATACGCTGAGCAATGATTCAGCAGAGTTCCACTTTTCCCAAGTGATGCCTCTGGGAAAGGCAAACAGGTAACAACAGCTCTCACTGTCAAGAAATAGGTAAAGTGGGAAGAAGAAGAGACAGAAATGAAGAGATCAGAAAACAAATGAAGAAGTGCACCCTAGACAAGGTTAATCCACTGGCAAGGGCATCCCAGGTAGATACACTTCTTCTTCATCATCTCCCCAGGTTTGGACAATGAGAGGGAACTGAGATCACAAGATAGAGAGGAAGTCAGTTCAGAGCCATTATTCTTGATCTCTCTTGCCAAGCTACTACTCTGTCAGAGTGTCTTTTTCCTTGTAGCTACAGAGTACAGATTCTTATCCCATTTTTGTCTCTCTTCCCCTTCAAATAAAGTAACAGCAGCTTCTAATTCTGTGTTATGTCATATTAGTTGTCCCAGATCTTGTTCACACCAGTGTAAATTATCCAGTATTACATTTACTCAGAACCTCCCAATTTCAACAAGCCATCTGTTTCGTTAGAGTCAGACTGACACACTCCCCAAAACACATACACGTACACACGTGCACACCCATAGTTCATAGTACGGCATGATGGCAATAGAAATATATATATATCCACTTTTACATGGTGTTAAATATAGTCCTCAGAATATTATACTTGAAAAAAAAAGATGTCTGCTCCTTATGCTTAACTGAATTTGGTGTAAACAATCATATAATTAATAATCCTAAAGCATAATTTTCGAGAAAGATCTTACTTTAAAAAAATCGTTTAAATCTGTAACATGAGCCTGGCATTGAGGCATATTAAAATGGCAATAAGAACGAATGTGTCCCAATGCTACAGGATCAATGATATGTGTGTATTATCCCCCTTAATCTCTTAACAATCCTGTAAGACACATCTTAGTTCAAGTGAATAAACTTGAGAGTTTTGAAGTTGGTAATTTTCCCAGCTTCTCAATGAGAAATCTGAATTCTCACTGTGAGTTTGATTACAGCATTTACCATGGAATCCCCACTATCTTGGGTCTCTGAGCTCTTAGTGCCTAAAGCTTAGGGGGATAATAGGCATCATTATGTCAGTAGTCATGTTGATTATGACTAGCTGATCTAGGTGTAGGGATTCAAATGCATTGAGTGTACAACAAGTGTTTAGCAGAAAAAAATTGAAAGCTATGCATGAAGATTGAAGGCTATATATTTAGTGGGTGAAGGAGTGGAAGAATATTTCTCACAGAGAAACTCCATCTTCATGAAAGCTTTAGGAAACAAGTCCCAACCTGTGGGTCTGTTATGCCAGGAAACATTCATGAACGCCATAAACTCCACCAAGGGCCAAATCTGATGCAATTGCATTAGGGTCTCTTTATTCAAGCTTGAGCTTGAATCGAACCACAGCCAATGATGCAGGAGAATGAGAGGGGGCCCCACGCCCAGTTTATTTCAATTTTTTTGCACTCACACAGTGAGCTTTAAAGTTCTGGGGAATAACTGTTTCCCTGAAGAAAATATTCAGAGGCAATATTTAGGGTTTTGGTTATACTGGAAAATTGTGGTACAAAAAATCTAAGAAAGAAAAATTGATTTGTTTCAAAATTTTATTTTCAAAAGCTTCCAGGAGATTTTAATTGGCTAAGACCTTACCTAAAGTCTTAAATGACAACAAACCTATGTTGGATGTTATCTGGAGAGACACAAATTAATTGGTAAAGTACAAAAGACTTTACAGAAAATAAAGTTTTCATAATTGTTATCAATTATAATCTATAGTAATTGAATACCATCTGCTTATTTTAGTTATGGTTATTAAGTGTGCCCACAGCAATTCTCTAGCAAGAGAAAACATTAATTTATAATCATCTTTCTTTACCTCAAAGTAAAATTTGAACATCCTATTAAGGCTGTGGTGCTAGTTAAGAATTGTAAAGTAAATTCTTATATTTTAGAAAAATTATAACAAATGTTGTGTCTTGAAAACATGACAAAGTGTTCCTCATTCCAAACAGCAACTAAATTATGGTTATTGCAGAATATTAGTATTTGGCTTATTACATGCCATCATTTTAAATAAAGTTGATAATCATTTTCCTAAAGATAAGTTAAAAATTATTTTGTGCATGCCTTTTAACCTTCAATAAATTTATGCATGCATACATCCCATCTACTGTATTTAAAAATAGCCCTTCTATGGGAAAAAGATATATATGAATTAGATCATATGTTTTATTCCTTTGAGTACCCTCCTGCTTCCGCACAGATAATTAAATTGTACATTGTAGATGGTGTTTTAAAATGTTAAATAATCAAACTTCAATTTGTATATTAATATTCAATATATATCTCAGAGCATACAATTGCTAAAATTATTTGACACTCAGATAGTGTCCTTAAATTTGCAATTGTTTAAGCATATACAACTCATAAGAATAAATGCTGTTCTTTTAAGAAGACTGTCTTTGGATATTTAAGAATTTGCTCTAGATTGCCTGGACAAAACTCTTAAAACAATGCTGTGTTAGATTTATATTCCAGGCAGATTATAGGCCTTACACAAGATTAATTGGTCATATAATCTCATTCTTTACATCATCAAAATAGTAATGGCTTAAGATAATGTTTTGATATTTTTATAAAATGTACATGTCAAATTGTAAAAATTTGTTCTTAGTGTCCTCAGTTTCTACCTGTTTCCACACAATGGTACCAATCCTTGAGGACTTACATTTAATCAATTGCTGCAATTGGATACTCTTATTTCTAATTAATAAATAAATAAAACATGCACATGCGACTTAAAACTTTTCAAGCTCTCTAGTTACAACTTCTCTTCAGGAGAAACAACTAAAAGTGTCATTGCCTATGTTAAAAAAAAAATTATGTGCTTGGCGTTCCAAATCAGATTTATACCCAGGCAATCATTTATAAAGATAAGAAGGAAGTATCTAGCCTGGTATAGATTGGGGGACCATTACAGACTTTAACATAATTGGCTGGTGCCATAAGCATAACATCTATTGGGGGACCATTACAGACTTTAACATAATTGGCTGGTGCCATAAGCATAACATCTATTTTCCTCCTGATTGGTGGTTGTTAGGAAGGGAAGTGTTAGGGGCCTTGTAACCTGGAAGTGCAGATTTGTTGAGGAATAACCTGGAAACTGGTGTTAGACCCAGGTCCTGTTGCAGGGTAACCTGGAAACTGGTGCTAGACCCAGGTCCTGTTGCAGGGTAGCCTGGAAACTGGTGCTAGACCCAGGTCCTGTTGCAGGGTAGCCTGGTAACTAACTGGTTTTAGGTACTGGCCTCTTTTTTTTTTTTATGTTTAACACAAAATGTTTATTTGGTCTTTGAAATGACAGGCACCATAAGAAAATGTATTTTATGTATTGTTTAAACTTCTAGTAGGTTTGGGTACTGACCTCTTAGTTAACTTAACTTCAACCTTAGGTCAGGTTCTCTAAGATGGAGTCCGAACCCAAAAGATCAGGCCTCTCAGGTCATGACCCCTTTAGGGGTCAAATATCAGGTATCCCATATGTTTAATATTTACATTACAATTGACAACAGTAGCAAAAATCACAGTTATTATGTAGTAATGAAAACATTTTATGTTAGCAATCACCAGAACAAGAGGAACTGTACAAAAGTGTTGTAGCATTAGGAAGGTTGAAAACTACTTCACTAGGGTATAAACTTGGCAAACTCGATGAAGCCATAAAGGAACTCAGTATCCAGATTATTGTTTTCTATGAATACCTATAAATTATCTGGGAGAGAAATAGTTTAATTAGAGATGGAGAGCTTTTCTATATATAAAGTGTTTCATCCTTATAGATAATGGGAGTCTTCATTAGGAATGGAATAAAGAAATGCAGTGGGTTTAGGACTGAGAATCCACAAGTGGAAAGTCTTATCAATATACTTCAATCGAGTTTTGTATCAGTTTGCTTTTACTCCCCTAACACAGTGTCACAAGTTGGTTAATACAAACTGTAGACTTGGTATTCTTCTGTGCTGGAATTTGGCAGTCTGAGAACAAGGTGGTTCAGAGTGTCCTGAGAGCAGAAGAATCTGCCCCTTGCTCGACTCTGGTTTCTTGGCAGTCATTGGCTTGTCTTCTGAAGCCTCCACCTCACATATAATTCTTGCAGGGTGTTTGCTCGCCTTAATATCTCTGCCTCTCTCTGTCTTTCTCTCTCATCTCACTGTCTCTGTCTCTCTGCGTCTCTATGTGGCTCACTTTGTCTCTTTGTGTGTGTCTGTCTGTCTCTCTCAGACAAAAGTCTTACTGTATTACTGTACTAGGATGCTACCATACTAAAGTACGATTGATCTTAATTCTTTCTTTGATGATCCAATTTCTAAATAAGCATAAAACATGATATATTTATGGACATCTATTCAAAGTAGAAATATAGGGAGGCTGTAATTCATTCTATAGCAATACTGTGGTGCTTACCACATCTATCTCAGTCTAATATATTGAACAGAGTTTCAATAAGCAACCTGTACCAGGTATCCCACATCAGCCATTCTGCACTAGGCACCAACACCAGACATCCAACACCAGGCATCATGTATCAGTTCCAGAAACAGACAACAGCTGTCACCTTTTATAGTAGCATAAAAAAGGCAGTGGTTAAATTTACTACCTCTGCTCCTGAGATGAATGTATGGGCATTAACAAGAAGTTATAAGGGGAGAAAGGGTCATTGGGTCTAGTAAATGAATCCAAGAAATGATCTCTGAGTTGGGAGCAGAGGAATTGAGAACTAAACTTGAAGACAAGGCATTTGTCCAATAGATGTGCACTCTGAACCTGCACCCCTTTCTCTGAGAAGTGATGCCAAAGTACTGAATATATAGGGAGAAAATTTGTTCCCACTCTCCTGTTCTCCATTTCTTCCAATAATTTCATCTTTCTTTGTAAAAAAAAAAAATAGCTTTGAAGAGGACAAGAACCCAGCAGGTCTTTTGTGTTTGCATTTTATATCAATGGGCTGTCAGTCGGCAAGAAGTCAGGGATCAAAAGAGAAGAGCTGAAGAGTCTAGATAAAACCCTCTGACTTATGTTTTCCACAAAAGGATAATTGAC
>LR752408.1:14343-71843 GCA_902729485.2 Mus minutoides | reverse complement strand
TATACACACATATGTATATATGTATGTATATATATATGTGTGTGTATATGTATACATGTATATATGTGTGTGTATAATATATGTATGTATGTATATAATATATATTTATGTATAGTGTGTGTGTGTTCAAAATATTTAATTTCATATCCAGGGAAAGGAATATCAACTTCAACTTGAGAAGCATCCTGATTCTAAGGATAACACCCTGTGAAGTTCCATTATAACTCTGTGTACCACTTTAGAGATTTAGCACCCTAGACTGAAACAGGAGGAAGAAAGGTGTAGTGAATGTTATTCACAAGAACATAGTATCTTGATGAAGTCCATGAATTGCTGGACTATTTGACAACTTTCAGAATTCTTTTTGATCTTTCATTTAGGTGAAGTATAAATAAGTAAACGTCTAAGTATGGGATAATTGAGCTGGAGTAGAAGCAGGGAGGAAATATAAGGAAGAATGGAATCATAGTATAGTAGACATTACAGCTCTGAAGATATATAATAGAAATTTGCTACAAATTGAAATACCTTGGCTAGGAAAATATCTAATGCTAACTTCTCTGTAAAGAGAGTTGAAATGGGCATAATAATTCCTTATTTACTTAGAAGTTAAGAAGTCAATAGCTAACATGTGCAAATAAATATTCATACATCATATAACATATATATATATATATATATATATATATATATATATATATATATATATAATACTGATAATGATAAATATCTCCTATGATTTTTAGACACATGTTTCTCTAAATGAGAGTAGAACATTGGAGTATGGAGTAAAAAAAAAAATGGGCATTTGTTGTAACTCTTAAAGAAAAAGTATCTGCATGCTACAAGAATTTTTCAAGAGGGAAGAAAATAGAAAAGTAAAATTAAAAGTACTTTGAGAATTTTGAAGAATATTTGTGCATGGTGCAACTAATTTTAAAAGTAAATTCTATCAATGATGGAAATCCAACCAGCCTGTCTGTCTCTTAGCTAAGATAGTAGGAAGATGACAAAATGCAGAAGAATAAGCAGCAGGTTGTACTCATGCATATAAATATGGTACCTTCGAGTTACTCTGACAGCACATATGTAGCTAAAAATACATGCACACATCTAAAGATGCTAAGCATTTCTGCTGCCATATGCATATGCAGCATACTCGCATCAAAGTTAATTGATGTGTTAGCACTCCAAAAATAAGAACCAGATTTTAAAAACTGTCTACCTTATGCATTTCCCACTTCTGGGCTTCAAGAACGTACCATACCATTTACCTCTTTAAGCAATTCCTACTCAGAAGAATAGACTGTTTGATTTGGCAATTACCTTAAGTTGCATTTTCTTACAACTTTTCAACCTTGTACACAACTCTTCATATAAGGGGAAAATGTCCTTTGAGGATTTGTTATTCAGAAAAAGCAATACTGCTATCAATAGTCCTGTATAATAATATCTCTTTTACTACTCAAAAAAAAAAAAAAAAAAAAAAAAAAAAAAAAAAAAAAAAAGCCCAAACAATAATGCTCTTAATGTAGAAGAGATAGATAGATAGATAGATAGATAGATAGATAGATAGATAGATAGATAGATAGATAGATAGAATTTTGGATGCAGTAATTATTAAATATTTATTTGTACAGGAATTAAGATGGTTTTAAGCTCTCTTCAGTCTGAGTAAACAGGTTCTCCTGTTAGAATATCTAAGGAATGACCTTCCTTTTACAAAGCACTGACTATAGACAACTCTACAGTATGGTCCTTTATCCTTTGATATTTAAACCTTCTCTATCTGTTGCTAATTTCACAGACCAGGAGTATCTTCTCCACGAACCTAGAAACCTAGGCTAAGAAACAAAACAAAATGAGTAAGCTAGACAGAACCTGAATGTTCTAGTCTTTGTGGGAGGATAAGAGTCCAATATCAATCCATGTCCATTAGCAAACACATGTGTCCTAATCATCCAGTACTTTCCCACTAGCTTACCCCAAGTGTTTCAACTGATAGACTTATTTTATAACTATTTATTTTACGTTTGAGACTATAGTATAATTAATTAAATCATTTTCCCTTTCCCTGTCCTCCCTTCTAACCCTTCCACATACTCTCTTTCCTCTTTACTCTCTTCTCAATTCATGGCCTCTTTTTAAAAATTGTTATTACATGAATTATCTTTTTTTTTCCAAAGGAGAGATGCTCAGTTTCTTTCCTATTTCAGTACTCTTGACAAATGCCTCATTTCTTGCATGTTTAAATCCATCTGGCACACACAAAAGAATCATTTGGCAATATTCACAAAGTATATTTTGTAATAAAAGTTTGGTAAGTACTACATAAGGGAAATCATGTTTGTTCTTTAAACCATTGTTTATAATCTTACCATGATGAAAACATCCATTACATGTTGATAGGTATCTCACCAAACAAATTGCTCTCAAAATCATGTTGAAAGACACACACTGTCAGCAGTATCTGGGAACATGAGTTTTGTTATTATTTGGTTTGATTTTCTCAGAAGCAGAGTTTCATGTAGCTCAGGCTGTTCATGAACTCCTATTTCTTTTCCCTCAGCCTCCTAAACATGACAATGACTGACTAAATTGTTCAAAATATATTTTTTCAGGACCTAATATACCTTGGAAAGGAGAAATTCCAGGGCAGGGCTCAATAACCTGTGGTTTCAAACATGTAGCAGATATTCAGGTAGAGCCTGGCCTTGGTAGAGACAGAATGATGTGGTTCCTTCCCAGTAGATCCTATCGAATCAAGGCTGGTCCTTGGAAGCAGATAATTCTATTGTATGTATACAAAACCAACATTATTCATGACAGAGGTTGAGAATGGCCTGGATAATGGCAATAATAGAACAAGAGACTAAATAAGAAAAAGTAAGCATTACTCAATGAATTCATATATTTCTTTGTTTAATTGAGTTGAATTGGTTGAAATTGAGACTTAAATTTTTTGTGTTGGGGTAAATCTCTAACCCAAATATGCCCTGGCAATGAAAACACAACTCAGTTAATATGAATACATGCTGTGTTCATAGATTGAGTAGATCTACTGCTACACTACCATCTTCCAGAGCTATGAGACCCCTTAGAACTTGCGGTTTTTCCAGGCCATGTGCTTCTGCTCCACTTTTTTGTGTCTTCCTCCTCCCCTCATTCTCTTCCTCTTCCATTTTCTCCTTCTCTCTTCCTACCTTCTGCTCCACCTTCCCTTTTATCTGCCCAATCATCAGCTCTCCTTTAGTTTACAAATTAAGGTGGGAAGCAGGTTTACAGGAAATCATCTGAGTGCTGACTCAGTCCTTATTCATAACCACTCACCACAGGAGAACAGAATTAACATCAAATATAATTAGCCCCAGGTCTATCCATTGGTTGAAATTGAGACTTCCATTTTTTTGTCCTAAAATTTTAATTCTTTAGAAAAGAATCTAGCTTGTCCTCTTTAATGATTAATGGGTTTTGTGAGTTTTGTCTCTCTATCTCATTTGGCATAGACTCTTTCGTCTTGTTCCACATAATATATAAGAATGTGAGGGTGACTCTACCTAAGACTCCTAACAATAGGGGATAAGGAACCTGAATTATCCACATCCTATAACGAGGCAAGACTTCCAATGGAAAGATAGAGACACCAACACACCCATAAAAACTTTGACCCAACACTTGTTGAAGATTAGCTTGTTGAAATCCATGGGAAGTCTCCCTTTCTCTGAGAAGAAAGTGAGCAGAGGGGTGGGATAGAGGAAGGGAAGGCCTGGAACTTGGATGAGAGGAGAACGAAGGAGCTGAGATCAGGATGCAAAGTAAATAAATAAATTAACTTTTAAAAAAGAAATAAAAAATAAAGAAATTATGTTACAAAAGAATTTAAAAGTGTGTTTCTAGACCATTATTTGTCTTCTAAATCTTATGTGAAACAGCTATGAACAAAGAGGTCACTAGCATTGAACCACTAGCATTCACATAAAAAGCTTGGCACTGTGGTCCACATCTGTAACCCTTCTCCTGGAGAGACTGAGACTCAGAAGGATTCTTGGGGCTCACTGGGCAGCCAGTCTAACTAAATCAATGACCTACAGTACAATGAAAACTCAGACTCAAAAACTAAAGTGGAGAGAGTTAGAGGAAGAAAGTCTACATCAACCTCTGGCCCCCTCATGCTTATATACACACATGTATATACATCCACATATGACCATGTGCACAACCACACAAACACATAGTATATCATACATACATACATAACACCACACATATAAATATAATTGAATAAATATTAACAGAAACTATCAAGGAATTAAACCACATAAATGAACAGGTGGGAATGATATCATCATTGACACTGATTAGTGGTAAGTTATAGGGTCAACAAATTACTTAATTCTCCACAATGCCCTGTGCACTTCTATTGGTCACATACTAAAAAGAAGCAAAGCCCTCCCCCCATTTCTAATTGTACTTGTTTATTATAAATTACTATTATGAAAATATTCTCATGGATATGCCTGTGAAACTGTGCATGTAATTGCAGTTTGGCAAGAATACAAAATGGTTTCCTTTTAGGAAATACAATTGAAGGTTGGCATTTTCTCCTATTTTTTTTTCTTTCTTTCTTGTGGAATGTGACATTTTTTCAGCTCGATTCTTGTTGAAATTTCTTCCGTACCCATAAAACTGACAAGTTGACAACCTTGTCATGTGTACTTCCCCAGTCTCAAGACAGGTGCAAAACAGATGCTTCCAGGTTTCTCTGACTCTGAGCTTTTTTGGACATGGTGCATTTAAAGATAAAAAGAAATCTCATGTAAAGCCATCACAACCTGCTGAGGGCATATGCCTGTATGTGTCAAAGCCATCAACTAAGTCATATGCAAATGTCTTCCAAATGTGCTGTTGACTTTGTGTGAAGGAAGTGAACTCGAGATTTCCTAACAACATTAGAAATCTGAGCAGAAGTGGGAGTGGGTGTAGGGCGGGGGAGGGTATAGGGTACTTTCGGGATAGCATTTGAAATGTAAATAAAGAAAATATCTAATTAAAAATGTTTAAAAAAAAGAAATTAGGGGTTAGTAGATACTTAGATGTGAAAAATGGCTAATAAAGCTTGTATTTAATTTAAAAAAAAAAGAAATCTGAGCAGAAGGAATGCTGTCTACCTGTGCTCATCAATAATCTATGAGAAGGTAGCAAGAGGGGACATCAACTCACTCATAATTAACTGACAGCTGTCATGTGTTGCCGGTCATAATTCCTAAAAAGAGAGATTTCCTTAGAAGATAAATTAGTAAATATGTAGTCAATCCAAGAGGGCTGAAGGTTTTTTTTTGTTTGTTTGTTTGTTTTGTTTTGTAACTGTAATTTGATACATTAGCCATTCAAGTTATGCTTCAGAGTGTGAAGTGGCTTTTACAGGATGTTTGGCCTTTCTAAGATCTTCGCTTTCTCAGGTAGCCATTAGAACTTTTATATATAAAGTTACATGCAAAAATAAATCAGTGGTAATAAAACAAATTCTCACAATATTGAAAGAAGCCAAAAAGAAATATTCATGCCTTTCTGCCTTACTGTTGCCATGACTTTGACCCTGATGAACCCTGCTTCTACATTGTCATATGCCAAAAAACTTTTATATACTCAAATTTGTCATAAGCATATGGTTATGAATAAATATATCTTTATTTTCAATATACTTCTTTCTATAGGTCCTATTTATTGCATCACAGTTTCTCATTATTGTCCAGAAGACAAGGTAGAAAAAGAAAAAGTTAAAAACTTTCCTTTGGTGACCTTACACTTTTAGATGACATTCATACTTTATTGGTTATATGAGTGTGTATTTATTTGTTACTCCATGTGGTGGGGTGGGAGGAAGGAGAGAGGGAGAGGAAAACAGGAGGGGGAAAGGAGAGAGATTATAAGACTCTATGAGATTCTAATCCCTATGGCACCATGTAGAGCTCACACATTTGGCCTCCAGGGACCTACCCACTCAACAACACAGCCTGTTGATATCTGAGAAGAGATGTACATTTCAGCACCAGGTTTAAGTACCTTCTGTCTTATGCAACTGCTCATACACACACCTCTGATCTGATTTCCCAATGTGAGCACCTGTATATTATATGGAAAACACACAGCCATGATTCTAGCAGAATGCATTATAACATAAGTATAATTAGTGAGATTCAATTTTTTTTTGGATTGACACTCATAACCACCAATCATTTCTATCAAATAAGAGCCCAAACCAAGGAACATTGCTGTTGATCCCGAGAAAAGGAAGATAAGCAAAAGGAAATGATGCTAGATACCAGGAAAGTGAGCAGCATGTGATCCTTATGAATGTGTAGATGGGCTTCCAGCAAGAGGGTAAAGGGTACAAAATAAGATAGTCACAATAGAATTTTAATCCTTAGCTTCTCCTCTGAAATACTTTTGGATATTGAGAAGAACAGTAGATGGGGATAAGTAGGCATCTATATTTGGACAAATTAGTCCAGATGACTTAGATATACATGTGTTTTTGTTGTTGTTGTTGTTGAGATATACATGTGTTTTTGTTGTTGTTGTTGTTGTTGTTGTTGTTTTGCCAACACTGAAGAAACAGATAGGGATAATGAGACCAAAAATGAAGAGATAGAAAACTTACAGAAGCTATGAATATCTCCAGTGTTTATTGTCTGTTGTTGTTGCTTGGTTGGTTGATTTATTTGTTTTAATTCCTGAGCTTAGTAGAGTGCATGCCATGTGATACTTACATAAATAAACTGTTCTGTTCAAAGGAAAGACACATAGGAAGTGTACATCACATTAAAATCCTGCTCTACAACAAGGAGCACTAAAGTAGGACACATTTAGAAAAATCCAGGTGAAACTAAGCTTCACAAAAGCTTTTCCTAAATGTTCTTAAAGATTTAGGCATGTCATGTGAGTTTCTGATGACAAATATATCTTGAATGAAGGAAGAGGCTTTTCTTTAAATTTCCCAAGCACTGAAATGGAACTTTGATTCTAGAGAGTAACTTCTTAGAAACATCAAAGTATTTAAACAGAATAAAAGCTTAGATTCATCAAAATGCCTAAACACTGTACCATATTTTAATGTTTTTCCTTAAAACCTGTTATTTTTATTCACATTTTAATATAGATTATAACTATTTTAGTAAATAAACTGAATATAAGAAGTTCTGATTATTTTATTATTAAAGTGACATTTTTCTCATATCTCATACTTAATCATCACCTGCAGAAATACGGAATATGTCCACACAAACTCTCTGTTATATCTTGAAAAAGATAATGGTACCAAACTGCTTAATTAAATACCATGTACTTAACCTTGGCTTGGAATTTGTGTCTGAACTCATGAGATCTTCATATATGCTTGGTCTCCATAATTATCTTCCTAGTGATAAAGACTAATAAAGTTGACTGATTACCCTATGCAAGCATAGCTTTCAAATATTAGTAATTTATGATGCGTTGTGGTCAATAACTCCGAAGTGCTATTTTCTAATGATGCTAATTAGCCTACATAAAATTACTGCTTATATATCTACCACAAAATTATTTAAATAGGTATTATATATAAATATATTATAGATGCTATATAGATAGATATCATTTTAATTATATTTACAAAAAATATTAGAAAATCCAATGCCTTGAAGGAAACTATATTTTTTGGAAAGTAAATCCCTGAAACCCAAGAACAATGTTTGGAGTTCAAAATGCTTCTATATTAAACTAATGGAGTCTGTCAAAAGACATAGCAATGATAAATGGAGTTTTATATGGTTTTCCATCATTTGAAAAACATTATGAATTATATATTTGTTAATGAATAATTTAAATACACAAAGGTAAACACTGAAGTATTAGAAATCCTCATGAACTTTTCACTTGACCTCACCAGGACCAATACAGTCTTATTTCAGTCCAAATTATTTATATTTTACTACTACTGAGTTCTTTTAATGGATTGTGAAATATCTATGATATACTAATTCAAATAAAGACCATCTATATTATAAGCAGCACTGCCATATGCTTTTCTTTGAGCACAAAATTTTGGTTTGCTTTCATATGGCCCAAGATGGCTCAGAACCAACTGAATAATTGAAGAGGAACTTCAACTTCTCTCTATCACCCAAGTTCTAGATTTACAGACTTACTGCACCATTTTCTGTCCTTGAGTGAAGTTTTGTTGGTGTCTCTGATGCTGATTCCAATTTCATAAAGTGTCTCAGCTCTAATTTCTCCAAGGTACACATCTTTCACATCAGGGTGGAGATTCTGTGCTGCCCTCATTTGGTTCCATGACCTTGCTATCTGCACAAAGTTGTAATTGCCCAACAGAAATGTCTCTACATTTCTCAGAAATGGAAAATGTTCTTCATCTGCACCGAGGAATGGGTGGGAGTCATGCTTAGCATATAATCTCCCTCAAATTTCATGTTCTGAGGTGAGGCACTTAGTTCTATGGAGGCTTGATGCTTCAGAGAAGGGGGATGCTAGAGGGGTGAGGTAGGAGTGGGTGAGTGGGTAGGGGAAGCGCCCTGTTAGAGGAAAGGGGGAGGAAGAGTGGGGAGGGGAGACAAGAAATGGGGACAACATTAGAAATGTAAATAAATAAAATAATTAATAACAAAACATAAACAAAAACACAAATAAAATAAAACCAAATACACAACTATTGTTGTACTAACATTGCCTTTTAGATACTATGGACCTTCTTGTTTTATCTTTGCATGAACAGAGAAAGCATCCAGTCCTGCAATCCCTTCTCCCCCCTGAAGATATCCAATTAGGGACACCAGATCTCTCTAACAACATCCCCCTACTGTGGAGATGACAGGCTGTGTATTTTAGGTTGAAAAATTTAAAGGCACATTATTTCTGAAGGAATATTGCCTATGGAAAGTGCCATCAGAAGCATTTGAGGAAAAACGTTTTGAAATGGAAAAAAGGAAATAATCAGTTATAACTAGGAGAGGAAACTATATTGACAGTAGCAATATCAAGAGCACCTCTGTTTATCCAGCTACTCACTTAGGTCCCGAATGTAGCAATGTCTCACTGTGAGATGGAAATGTCCTAGTTTAAATGGGAGTGAATTGTGGCAGGCAAAAGTTCTGGAACAGCATCACTGTTGATAGAGTAACTCATCCTGTAAAAAATTTCCTAGTGGTCATTTGTATAATGAGCCTATATCACATATTTCAAGAAAATCTCAAACTAGAACCAGTACATATACACACTAACCTATTTCCTTGGTTAAACCTCAGTATGCCACAATAAAGAGTTCCTATGAGGATTTTTAAAAAAAGTAAATAATAAAAATACAATGAGTCATGCAGGAGACTCAAACACCTTTTATTCTTTTTGAACATAATTATTTCATTGTACTCCCTAGCTTGCATGTTGATGGTCTTTAGTCAGGTCTTATCCTAGGAATTGTATATCACAGGATTCAGATGACTATAATTGAGGAGGAAAAAATGCTTTCTGAGGAACCATATGAAATATATCTACAATAAAATCATTTTAAGAATCACCAGCTTTTGTCCTTTATTATAAAATAAACTAAATAATAAACTTGAGCTAACACCATGTAATGAAAAGCAAATTTGGAATTGAAAATATCCCCTGTGATAAGTCATAATGAAGTTAATCAAAACTTTGTAATGTTTGAATTAAATTAGATGTTGAACCCTAAAACTGATTCCATAAAAACCAATGTACAGACTAATAAGCTGCAAATAAAAATACTCAACTTTATCTCTAAGAATTTCCTTTTCTGATATTTAAACACAGATTTAGTTAAGACGGGATATTTAATTTTCTGTCTATAAGAAATGTATATGAAAAAAGTAAAGGAATTTAATAGTTTGCTTCAGTAAAAATCTAAAAACAAATTGGTCATATATTCTTCACTAGTTCAATAACAGAAATCAAATCTCTTCTGGGCCAAAGGAGACTTTAAAGGTAATATTTGGGGGCCATTGAGTTGACTCAGAAGGTCATAGCACCATCTGCCAAGAGAGATGACCTTTTCATCCCTTGATTCTCATGATAGGAAGAGAAAACAGAATTCTGGAAGTTGTCTTCTGACCTCTACACAGGTGCTTTGGAACACATGCAAGCATTAGTACAGGCAGACAGACACACACACACACACACACACACACACGTGGAGGCAGACACAGAGATACAGAAATAGAGAAAATAATTTTAAAAATATGAATTTAGTTATCTTTCAAAATATTGTAAAAAATGATTCCAGGGAGATTGGGGAAATTTGTATATAAGATGTGCTTTAGATGACATCAGGAGCTATTTTCTAGAGATTATTATATCGTTAAGAGCTTTTCAAAGCCACAAAACATGCCAGCTGGAGCAGACATCACATTGCTTCTTTCTAATTTTGTAAATACAACATTTTGCTGTGGGTCAAAAGTTTATTTGTAATCTATCATAAAAGCTTTTAATTCCATAAGCTAAGATTCTCAGTTAAGATAAAAACTTTATGATAGTGTGACTTTTACCCATGGCCTGATGTACCACCCTTGAATTTTGAGGCAATAAAAAAGGGTCAGAACATGAAACAAGGCTGCTCGCTTGACCAGGCATATGAATGCCCTTTATCCAAGAGTCTCAATGTCTTTGGGAGGAATCTGTACCCTGTGGAAGGCTGACTTGAGAGATTTAGGATTATGTAAAATTCTACTCTTCTTCAACCTTGAGAGTTTTCTCAGTTTATCTGTTAATTCCAACACCTGCTTCAATTCCAGCACAGATTCAATTGATTACATTTGCATGTTTAGTGATTTTTTTTGATTGAATGTTAATCATCATAAAGGTTCCTTTGGTGACTGCTAGTTAAATTTTATATACATAACCGTATTCTTGGGCTTAGGTCTGAGATTCTGTTCATATCACTTTTATTCTTTCAGATTTGATTTTTTTATTAGATATTTTCTTAATTTACATTTCAAATGCTATCCTGAAAGTTCCCTCTCCCCTCCCCGCGCCCTGCTCCCCTGCCCACCCACTCCCACTTCTTGGCCCTGGCATTCCCCTCTATTGGGGCATATAAAGATTGCAATACCAATACCTCTCTTCCCAATGATGGCCGACTAGGCCATCTTCTGTTACATATGCAGCTAAAGACACGATCTCTGGGGGTTCTGGTTAGTTCATAGGACTTCATCTGAGGTTACTTTTCTGGTCCACTGAAATAAGAGACTTCAGGCTCTGCCTGGTGCCAGATCTCATGAGATTTCAAGGATGGCTGATAGCAACAGGCATCCCTCTCTGTCCCACACTTATTATCCCTCTCCTTTTCTTTCCTTGTGAATTATTTTCTTGGCCACAGGCAGTTTCCTTACAAGAACGCATTACTAGGTATCAATTAAATACTCAACAGAGTGGCCTTGCCTAGTTACAGAATTCTTGCTTTGTGCTCTCCTCTATGGTACTCTGCCCCTAGAATTTTAGCTATGTTTCTCATTCCAGATATTTAACATCCTTATTTTCAATTTAGAGAATTTCCCAGGTCCTTCCAAGCCCCCCTTACTCCCCTACAGTTATAGCAGTAAGTGCAGGGAACCATAAGCTAAGTTCATTGGTTTGCTTGATTACAAGATGTGTTGTCCTTCATTTCCTGATAACTAGTGTCTTGGAAATCTTTTCATTTATTTTGCCCAGTTTTTGGATTTTTTTGTTGTGTTTATTCCCCAAAAGGGTTCTCTGAGCACTATTCTTATACCTTATTTACAAGGTAGATTTCTCAACACTAAAATTTTGTTTCATGGACATTTTTTCTTGGAGCAACACATTTTATTATTGGATTAGCTTATAGACTCAATTGTCCTATTTGATTATAAAATGAGTGAATATTTTACTAATGACATAAATGCTTGATTTCTACTTTTAGTTATCATATATAAACCATAAAATAGAAGTAGTTAATGTATATAGTATATTTCTTGACAGTGATTTAATATTTGATAAATCTTGGGGCTGAAAAATAGAAGAGACATATGAGAAAGTGAGAAGGTTTTAATGTATCAGGATGTACAGAAAATTAGTAAAGCCTTTAAAATACTTAATCTTTTAAATAGATAACTTTTGATTTAGATAAATTTTCCAATAAATACAATTTATACATCAAAACATTAAGAATATGCAGTCTAGGGGTGGAAATGCAGAAATTCAATTTACTATTAAGCTCTTTGTGTCTTTATTTCCTTAAAGAATATGTTATAAAGCCAACAAAATAAGGGTAGCTTACATGTATAATCTAATGAAGAATGGCTGTTTAGTTTCTGGAAAAGACAATGTTATTGTGGCAATCCTATCTTCAATTTATTTTCCTCATCATGTATATAAACAAGGCTCACTATTGATAATGCATGTATCTTACATAAAATGTTATTCAAAAGAGAAGAACATTCCTTACAGTTTTAGTTCCATAGGCAGTATCAGAAAAATCTTAAAAGATGTTTAGTTAATGTGAGTAGACATGGCTTTGGGTCTGGAAAAAGTTATAGTTAGAGTGCATTATATTTCAGATTGAAAATAATAATAAATTAACAATAAAGAGAGTGAGAATAATAATAAATTAACAGTAAAGAGAGTGAGAATAATTGCCAGGATAAAATTTTACTCATTTTGTGATTCTACATTTGTCACAATAAGACAGTTTATATAATATTTCTTTTATTCTAAAAATTAGATTTTTTTAATTCGATATCTTTGAATAATGAATTTTAGTTATTTTATTTACTCTCATCTGTTGGGAAAAGCTTATTATTTTTTCTTTTTTTTAACTTTCTTTGAAGATGTGTCTATAGTCAATTCTGAACCAACTCTGAGATAAGTGCTGGCGGGATGGCTTCTGGTAATGTTGTTTCTATGACCATCACCAGGTTCTCTATTTGGGCAATATTCATCCTCTCTCACCTGCCTAAAGGCATTCTAGAGATATTCTGATGTTGTCTTACTGCTGATCAGTTATACTAAAGACCTGGTGGCCAATAGCTTGGCAGGAAGTAGGGGGCAGAACTTCCCAGTGACACAAGGAAAATAAAACAGACACTGAAGAATCAAGAGTGGACACAAAGGGAACAGAAAGGACCAAAGCAGAATAGAAAGCAGGGTAAAGCAATCATGGGGCAGGTGTAGGCTAGAGAAATCAGGTTAAGTTAGCTGAGCAAGCTAGGAGACTGCCCAAGCAAAAGGCTTAAGCTTTAAATTATATATGAAGTCTCATATCATTATTTGTACTGCTGGCAGGTCCAAGAAAGTGCCACTACAGAAACCCTTCTTCCCAACAAATCTGACTCCTACTTACATGATTTTTTCCCCTTAAATTCCATGTGTGTGAGTGTTTGGCTCTGTGTAAGTATGCTCACCATGCATGTACAGTGCCTACAAAGGCATAAGAGGGCATCTGTTCCCCAGGATTTGGAGTTACAGAAACTCATTAAGATGCCAGGAACTGAATCTACATCCTCTTCAAGAGCAGCAAATGTTTCCAAACTATGAGCTGTCTCTCCAGTCCCAGCTTGAATTTTTTTTTTTTCCTTTAAACTATTCTTCACTGAATTTAATTATGGTTGCTTTCCTAGCCATTGGGGGACTAGTGCTTACTCAGCAATTTTGGGATGACCTTGGTGGGTACAAAATGAGCTGTTTTTATTTTTCTTTTGTGGGTATAGGTCCACCTAGTTTTTATAGCTCTGCATTGTTATCAAGATTATAAAAAGACAGAAACCAAGATGATTACAAATCCATAAGAAAAACAATATGATGATGTCTTTAAAAACAATTTAAAGATAAGTTTTAAAATGTAGGAGAGAAAATATCCAAGAATCATATAGCATGAGCTTTCAGCATTCTGTCTTTATATAGAATGATCATACTCAGGCCAAAATAAAGAAAATTTCTATTGCTGCAATCACAGAAGTATAACTGGACCCAAGTAATAATAACACATGCCCAGTTTGTAGGATGCTTAAGAATGGATACACAAAGTTTATATAATTATTTAAATTTGAATATTTGAATTTAATATTCTATTGTGGTTTTCAACCCAGTTTATGCTTTAAGGGGTGATGGGTTTTTTGAAATGCTGAATAAAATTTAAAATATTTGGTTTTATTCCATTAGGCAGGAATCAGAGAAATTTGTACCTTTGGAAATACAGATACCAAATAAAGACATCAAAGGTGTAGTATACTCTGTTTTCCCATATAGGGCCCACAGTCATATCCCATGTGTAGCCCAGCTCTGTTACCGAAACCATCAGAATGAACTTACAGAGCTTGAGCCTCTTAAAGATTATATTAAATGTTCACAATAGATCATGCTAGCTAGTCAATGAATGCTAGCTTCCCTTAGCTCTGAACCTTCTCTTAAGTGTACGCCAACATTGTACACTGAAACAATCCACTCATTGAGCCCCTCTGTGGGTCTCTAGAAGAACAGCTCTCCTTATATAAGTAGATCCTATGTTAATCAGAAGCCAGATTTTTCTGTGGAAACAGCAGATCTCCTTTACAAATGTGGTTCGGTTAAGTCATTTGGTTCATAGCAGTGAACTGGGTAGCATTTCTCAGTTTATTTAATCCCAGTATTTGGGACAAGAGGGCAGGAAAATCAGTTCAAAGTCATCCTTGGCTACTTTGAGGATGGCTTGCAGCATATGAGACTTTGTCTGTAAAAACTAAAAGAAATAAATTCTGACCTGTCATTGTGATAACACAATGTACAATGAGGAAGAAATAAAAAAAAAAAAAAACCTACATAAATGCTAATTCCATATGAGGAAATATTTTCTAGAACATTTTATAAGTACTGCATCTGGCTTTTTTTTTTATACAGAATGTTTATTTTCACTGAAATTTTCATGATAATTTGAAAGACTGGCCATATGCTCAGAGATATAGTTCATGGTTTATGCTCTTGGCAAGATATTTATAACTAAATTCTTTCCTTAGTTTTTAAAACCATAATGCCAAATAGTTCTTCCAGAGTGTCAAAGGAAATATATAATGACCTTTTAATTTTGATTTTTGTCATACTAAAATAAAGCACCTATGAAGAACAGTTCAGTGATACCCAGGGGTGAGGATGCAATGACAGGATCAGGATCTTCTTTGGAACTTGTCACTTTCTCGATTTCAATAACAATCTGGACAGAAGTTAGTTTCCCAGTCAGTGCTTTTGACATTTAATTTTTTTTTTGATTGTTTCTGTTCCCAGTATCTTCTGAAAGCCAAAATAGCCAAGTACAGATTCATCTTTATATGGTAGATATGAAACAATTTTCAGGAGAATGCCTCCCAAATATCAGTGTGTAGTCAAATGCCATCCTCAGAGCCAGCAGCAACAGTGATCAAACAGGATGCTCTTTCTCCCGGCCTCTGGGTTTGTGCCCTCAGTGTGTGCCTTCCCTTTGTAGATTTTATGAGAATAAGCAACAGACAAGGACCACGAAATGGACTTCTTTTCTTTTTAAACTTCTGACAGGTAGTAATGGGAAGTTTTCTGGTGTAAGCATTTTGTTTCACAAGGCATAAGTATTTTCACAAAAACAATTAGCAAACAGCAAGACTGCTACAGGTGTAATTTCACAGTTTCACAGGTAAATATGAATATACTTGCCTTTTTAGAGAGCAGGTGGCATGTAGCTATTTAAGGACATTTCTATTACTTCTGATCTCTTCTTAGTGCTTATCAGGTATAAGTAGAGAATCTCTGTCTTCAAATGCAGTTGAGATCTATATACAGACATAAAAGAAATATTTATTCAAAGGTTGCAGTCATTTATTTTCTGAAAATGTAATTCCTTATACTCATTAAATCTGTTATCACACATACATTTTGTGTCATGTTTTGAAAATGAATGGCTAGTTATCTAAACTGATCCCATCCCTCAACCAATGATTGTGCTCTGCCCTCTGAGTAATTTATTATTAAATTTAAAAACACATTTTCTGTACTGAGAATAGACCCCAGACCATGTTAATGCCAATCATTAGTGCTGTCTATCAGTCACATCCTAGCCATGAAGAATTATTTTCTTAATGAAATATGTGCACACATGCACACACACACAAACACACAGTCATTATCTCAGAAAATAATATGTTGTTTACTATGTATAGCTGACATATTGTTGGAGCAATGTTTCCATGCTGTATTTTTTTTTTAATTTTATCATTCTGTTTTTTATTTCTGTAATATTAATTGATATGAAGTTCATCATGTAACCTAATTCTTTGTTTTAACTTCACTATTTCAACAGAGGTAGATGTATAATATTTTAGTAAATCCATAGTATCATGGGTGAGCCACTTGTATTCCATTAAACTCTAATCTTAATACTTTGTGTTTATAGAGGAGAGAATGCCATACAGATTTAACAAATGCTCACGTAGTAGGATCTGTGTAAGACACTAAGATAAACTAGATTAAAATTCCTGGAATCCTAGAATGTATAACATATTTACAGTACATGCATATCTTGCACTCCTAATTTAACCGTATGGTAAGTTCCAATAAAGGTGAACCTTTACACCACCATGCTCCTAATTGCAGAGGTACTTCTGAATGAGCATATATTTTTTTCGCATTTCCCTGGTCCCTTTTACTCTGCTACTCTCCTCTGCATTTCTCCCCAACACCTGATCCTGGCAAGGGTCCCATTTTACTTTTCTGGTTTCTGTACTTACTACAAGCTGTGTACTCACATCTGAAGATTTGGAGCTAGATACTTCTAATAAAAAAGATCATGCACCATTTGTCTTTCTGTGTCTGGGTTACACCACTCAATATGATCTTCTCTCGTTCTACCCATGTACTTGTAAATATCAGGATTTCATTTGTCTTTATCTCCCAGTAGTATTCCATAGTATATATGTTACAAATGTATATTATTTGTCAGTTGAAGTACAGTTAGGTTGTTTCTATTCCCTAGCTATTAATAGAGCATCAATGAACATAGTTGACCAAGTATTTATGGTGTATGTGTGAAGTCATTGGGGGTGATGCCAAGAAGTGGTGGAACTGAGTCATATGGTAGATTTCCTTTAGTATACTGACAATTCTTCACATAATTATCATAGTCACCTTTCTCTTTAAATACCGGGCCTCTTCATGGTCTGGAACTGACAAAGAAGTTAGGCTTGCTAGTCAGTAAGCCCCAAATATCAGTTTGTCTTATTTCAACAGCCCCATTACATTGTTGAATTTTATTATCAGTTTCCATTTGTACACTCAGGTATGCCTTAACTGTGGGACTCTGTAACCTTTTTACATCTTTATTTTGATACCAAAATAATATTTTCATATAAAGGAATTACCCAACAACTGACAAAAATGAGCAATCAATACATGTATCTATTATTATTATTATTAACTTAAAATTTACAGTATACAAATGAAAAAAAAAAAGTGGAAAAAAAATTCTTGACTGCTTTAGCAGTGAACATACTGATACTAGGAACCCAGACTAAGAGAGTACACAGCACCTAAAAAACTGTTAAGGTCCACCCAGAAGTCCCCAGTAGTACCCTTTCCCCTTAGTTCCATATGCCAGCCCACAATTCAGGCAAAAGTTTCCTGCTCTACAAGAGGCCAAGCCAGTAGTAGGAACCCCAGAGACCAAGCTGGTACATAGAATTTTAGAAGTCACACAGGTACCTGGAACCCCAGAGGCCATACCATTATGCCAATTTCTAAAATCCCAGAACCCCAGCGGCAAATGAAAGCCTCCTAAATCTTGGAGATGGGCAGTCTCACAGGCCAGTAAAGACCTAATGGAGACACATGGAGGAGACCTATTGGATTACCAGAACTAAAGGTAACTCACGACAAAAGACCAGAGAGAAACCGAAATCAAGGAAAAAATCTATTGGTATAACAAATATACACTCATAAATTGGCACCTAAACCTATAACAAACCAAAACCCAGATGACTAGAAGCCAACATAAGAACACAAGAAACAACACCTAGGGCAATATTGTACCAACAAAGCCCAGAAAGTCTAATATAGCAAGCCCTGTAAATCCTAACACAGCTGCAGCATGAGAAAATGACCATTAATCCAATTTCATGAAGATGATAGATGTCCTTAAAGAGGAAATGAATTATTCCCTTAATGTAATCCAGGTAAACACAAACAAAAAGTTAAAGGAAATGAATAAATCAGTTCAAGACCTGAATATGGAAACATAAGCAATAAAGAAAAGAAAAACTGTGAAAATCCTGGAGATGGAAAATTTAGCTAAGTGGACAGGAAATCCAGACACAAACATCAACAACAGAATACAAGAGATGGGAGAGAGAATCTCAGGCCTAGAAGACACAATAGAAGAAACTAATATATGGGTTAAAGAACATGTTGAATTTTAAAACTTCCTGACATAAAACATACTGAAAATCAGGGAAACTATGAATAAAAGTAAAAATGATAAAAATAAAAGAAGAAGGTACCCAGCTCAAAATCTCAGAAAATATTTTCAACAAACTCACAGAAAAAAAATTATAACCTAAATGAGATGCCTATAAAGGTACAAAGAATCTTACAGACCAACAAATAAGAAAAGAAAAGAAAAGGAAAGAAAAGAAAAGAAAAGAAAAGAAAAGCTTTCTTATTTGCCATATAATATTCTCCCTGCCATATAATATTCAAAACATTAAATGTACAGAACAAAGAGTATTAAAATCTACAAGGGAAAAGGGCCTAGTAACATGTAACATGTAAGAGCAGACCTATGATAATTGCACCCTACTTCTCAATGGAGGCTCTAAAAGCCAGAGGAGCCTGGACAGATACCTTGCAGACTCAAATCACAAATGCCAGCCTGGACTATTATACGCAACAAGACTTTCAATCATCATAGAAGGGAAACACAAGATATTCCATGACAAAGTCAAATTTAAACAATGTCCTTTCAGAAATCCAGTGTTGCAAAAGGTGCTAGAAAGAAAACTCCAACCCAACGACATTATCTACACTAAACAAAGCACAGAAAATTAAATAATTTTACATGAACAAAACCACACACACATACACACACACACACACACACACACACACACACACACACACACACACACATACTACCACCACCACAAACAACAAAATAACAGGAAATAATAGTACTTGGTCATTAATACCTGTTGGGCTCAATTCCACAACAAAAAGATGCAGAGGCTAACAGAAAATAGGATTCATCCTTCTGCTGCATATAAGAAACACAACTAAAGATCAAGGACAGAAATTACCTTACATAAAAAGGGTTGGAAAAAGGTTTCCAAGCAAATGGACCTAAGAAGCAAGCTGTTAGAGCCATTCAAATCTCTATTAAAATAGACTTCCAACCAAATATAGTTAAAAGAGATGGAGAAGCATACTTCATACTCATCAAAGGAAATGTCCATCAAGATGACATTTCAATCCTGAACATCTATGCCCCAAACACAATGGCATTCACATTTGTAAAAAGAAACATTACTAAGGCTTAAATTACACATGTAAATTCCATGTTAATAATGGGAGACTTCAGCACCCCACTCTCACCAATGGACAAGTCATCTAGACAGAAATTAAACAGAGAAATAATGGAAGCAACATATTATGACTGAAATGGACCTAACAGATATCTACAGAACATTTCACTCAAACACAAATGAATATAACTTCTTAGCACCTCATGGAACCTTCTCCAAAACTGACCATATACTCAGTCACAATAAAAGTCTCAACAGATACAAGAAAATAGAAATAATTCCTCATATTCCACAGACTAAAACCGGGTTCAACAACATCAAAAAGTACAGAAAGCCCGCAAACTCACTGAAACTGAACACTCTCTACTCAATAACCACTGGCAGAAATAAAGAAATAAGACTTCCTAGAATGCATAGACACTACACCTAGTCTTATAAGAAGCAGTGAAATCATTGATCAGGGAAATGTTCATAACACTAACTACCTTCAAAAAGAAACTGGAGAGATCTCAAACTGGCAATTTAACAGCATGCCTAAAATCTCTAGACTAAAAAGAAGTGAACACACTCAAAATGAGTAGACGTCAGGAAATAATCAAACTCAAGGCTGAATTCAACAAAATAGAAAAACAAAACAATACAAAGAATCAATAAAACAAAGAGTTGGTTCTCTGAGAAAATTAGTAAGATAGACAAATCCTTATCCAAAATAACTAAAAGTCAGAGAGGAAATGCCAAATTAATAAAGTCAGAAAATAAAATGAGGCCATACTAACATCATAAACCAATGAAATCCAAAGAATCATTAGTTCATACTTCAAAAATTATTATACCACAAAACTTCAAACTCTAAAAGAAATAGACAAATTTCTTAATAAATATAGCTTAGCAAAGTTAAATCAGGAACAAATAAATAATTTAAATAGACTTAAAACCCCCAAGGAAATAGAAGCAGTCATTAAAAGTCTCCCAAGAAAACAAACAAAGCAAAAACAAAACAAAACCAACCAGAGCCAAACTGTTTTTGAATAGAATTCTACCAAACTTTCAATAGAGAGCTAACATTTATATCTCAAATTATTCTACAAATAGAAACAGAAGGAACATTCCCAAAATTTATTTAATGAGGCCACAGTCACTTTAATACCCAAACCAGACAAAGACTAACAAAAAAAGAGAATTTAGGCCAATTTACCTCATGAACATTGATATAAATATACTCAATAAAATACTTGCATGCCAAATCCAAGAAAGCATCAAAAAGACCATTCACCATTGTAGCTGCTTGTTTTTCTGCTAATTAGGTTCCCCCAAAATCTGTTTTCAATGCCTCAGATATAAGACTGAGGACTCAGTTGGATTTTATTGGTAAATAAAGTTGCCAGGGACCAATGGCTGGCAAGGATACAGAGGTGGAACTTTTAGGATTCTCAGGCAAGAGGCAGAGGAAGAAAATAGAAGAGTTGCCTGTAAAGGAGGAGATACCACACTGAGAGGTGCAGAAGGCAGAGAATATAGCTGTCATGTAGGTGCCGGGGAACACATCCTAAGAGGGCTGCAGGTCTGGGTCAGCAAAGATAAAATATAGGATTAGCGAGTAATAACTTGGGAATATTGGGGGGTGGGAGACAGATCAGCCATGTGGAAGTTAGGAAGTAATCTAGTCATTGAGCTGTTTAAGGCATATCAAAATATAAAAGCCATGTGTGTGTGTGTGTGTGTGTGTGTGTGTGTGTGTGTACTTCATTATTGAACCCAGATCATTGGGGCTGGTAGCCAGAAACAAGCTACCACTGCTGGGCTCATATTGAATAGCCTTAATTAAGTACAGCTACATACTATGATCAAGTAGGATTTATCCCAGAGATTCAGGGATGGTTCAGCATATGAAATCCTATCAGTGTAATCCACCATACAAGCAAACTAAAAAAATAATAAGAACACGTAATCTTCTATTTCAACGCTGAACAAAGCCTTTGACAAAATCCACCACCCCTTCATGTTAAAACCTTGGAGAGATCAAGGATACAAAAGATATACCTAAACATAATAAAGGCACTTTACAGCAAGCTGAGAGCCAACATAAAATTAAATGGACAGAAAGAAACTAAAGCAATTCAGGCTGTCCACTTTTCCCCTATTTATTTAACATAGTACTTGAAATTCTAGCTAGAGCAATAAGACAACTAAAGGAGATCAAAAGGATACAAATTAGAAAGGAAGAAGTCAAAATATCATTATTTACAAGTGACATGATAATCTACTTGTGAGCACAAAAATTCTACCAGGGAATTCCCACAGCTGACAAACACCTTCAGCAAAGTGGCTGGATACAAGATTATTTTGAAAAAATAAAATCATTAGCTCTCCTTTGTATTAACAATAAAGGGTTAAGAAAGAAATCAGGAAAACAACATCCTTCACTGTATAAAATATCTTGGTGTAACTCAAACCAAGCAAGATAAAAACTGGTGTAAAGCTCTTATCCTCTTAAACTCTTGCCTCTCTCTTGACTTTTGCCCTCTTACTCCCAATTCCCTTCCTCCCTCTCAGCACATGGCCATGACCAGCCCCCACTTCTCTACTCTCTCCTCTCTGCCTTTCTCTGCCTCTGCTACCCTCTTAACTCCCCTCCCCATGCCCTGAATAAACTCTATTCTATAAATAAATAAATAAATAAATAAATAAATAAATAAATAAATAAAGTATAACAAGAACTATAAGTCCATGAATAAAGCAATCTGAGACTATATTAGAAGATGGAAAAATTTCTTATGCTCATGGATCAGTAGGATTGTTATAGAAAAAAAAGGCCATCTTAACAAAAGCAATCTATAGATTTAACAAAATTCCCATCAAAATTCAAATACAATTCTTTGCATACCTTGATTTTCTATACTTTGTATAGAAAATCAAAAACCCAGGATAGCTAAAATAAACTTGTACCCAAAAAAAAAAAAAAAAAAATCTTGATGTATCACCATGCCTGATTTCAAGCTCTGCCACAGATCTTGAACAATAATAATAATATGTAAAACCAATGTGCAGTATTGGCATAAAAACAAATAGGTGGATCAACTGAATTAAATCAAAGACCCAGATATAAATCCACACATCTATGGACATCTGATTTTGACAAAGACGCCACAATTATACGATGGAAAAAGAAATCATCTTTAACAAATGGTGCTGATCTAACTGGGTGTCTTCACATAGCAGAATGCCAATAAATCTATATCTAGCACCCTGCACAAAATAGAAGTACGAGTGGATCAACAATGTCATCATAAAATCAGATACACTTAAGCATGATAGAAAAGAAAGTAGGAAATAGCCTTGAACAGATTAGAATGGGGGACAACTTCCTGAACAGAACACCAATAGAGAAAGCATTAAAATCAACAATTAATAAATGAGACTTCATGAAACTGAAAAGCTTCTCTAAGGCAAAGGGTACTATCAACAGCAAAAATGGCAGCCTACAGAATGGGAAAGATCTTCACCATCTCTACATCTGATAGAAGACTAATTTCCAATGTATATAAAAATCTCAAGAAACTTGACACTAAAGAAACTAAATAATTCAATTTAAGAAGCTGGGGTACAGATATAAATAGAGAATTCTTAACAGAGGAATCTCAAATGGCTGAAAAAGCCATTAAAGAAATATCCAACATCCTTAGTTTGCAGGGAAATGACTCTGAGATTGCATCTTACAGCCATCAGAATGGCTAAGATTTAAAAAAAAAAAAAAAAAAAAAAAACTCAAGCAACAGCTCATACTAGTGAGGATGTGGAACACTTTAAAGGCACATACATTCCTGCTGGAAGTGTCACCTTGTACAACCACTTTGGAAGTCACTTTGGAAGTTTTTCAGAAAAAATGGAATCATCATCAGAGAGGCTTTTATCAAGCAGCTTCTAGAAACAGATAAACAGATATACAGATAAACAGATATACAGATATACAGATATACAGATATACAGAGACCTACAGCCAACCATGAAGTAGAATTCTAGAAATCCTGTGGAAGGTGGCAGGGGGTGGGGGGGGGCGGGGGGAGGATTGTATAAGCCTATAGGGTAAAGGACACCACAGAAAGAAAGAAAGAAAGAAAGAAAGAAAGAAAGAAAGAAAGAAAGAAAGAAAGAAAGAAACCACATAATAAGCTTACCCAGTCGGAGCTGAAACAGAAGGATCATGCAGAGACTACCTCACCCAGGGATCCATCCCATAAACAACCACCAAACCCAGACACTATTGCATATGCCAGAAAGATTTTGATAAAAGGACCCTGACATAGCTGTCTCTTGTGGGGCTAGGCCAGTGCCTGGCAAATACAGAAGTTGATGCTCACAGTCATCTATTGGATGGAACACAGGGCCCCCAATGGAGGAGCAAGAGAAAGAACCCAAGGAGCTGAAGGGGTCTGCAACCCTATAGGAAGAACAACAATATGAACTAACCAGTACGCACACAGCTCGTGTCTCTAGTTGCATATGTAGCAGAAGATGGCCTAATCCACCATCATTGGGAGGAGAGGCTCTTGGTCTCTGGAAGATTATATGCCCCAGTACAGGGGAATGCCAGGACCAGGAAGCAGGAGTGGGTGGATTGGGGAGAAAGGAGAAGGGAGGGTATAGGGGACCTTCGGGATAGCATTTGAAATGTAAATGAAGAAAATATGTATTAAAAAATAATTAAAAAATAAGTAAATAAACCCACCTGGGCTCATAGGGGCACACAAGACTGTAATGACAACCAGGGAGACTGCAAGGGGACTGAGCTAGGTCCTCTGCATATAGGTTACAGTTGTATAGCTTGGTCTTATGGGACTACTGCCAGTGGGAACGGGAGCTGTTTGACTCTTTTGCCTGCTTTTAGGTCACTTTTTCTCCTGCTGGATTGCTTTGTCCAGCCTTCTTATAAGGGGAGGTGCTTGGTCTTACTGGCACTTGATATGCCATGTTTTGTTGATATCCATGGGAGGCCGGACCTTTCTATGAAGGGAATTAGAAGGAGCAGAAGCAGGTGGATTGGAGGATAGGTGGGGGAGTTGGAAGAGAGGAAGGTAGGGGAATCTGTGATAGAAATGTAAATAATAATAATAATAAACAAATTCTTTATCTATTTCAATGACTATCAGGGTCAATGTCAGCTCCTACTAATTTTATATACATCATGTTGCTTTTTCTTTATTTATTCTGTGTCTTGAGTAAAGAGTCCCCCACTGAATACTTGCTTTCTCTGGACTAAAAATTCCAATGTCACTTTAAACCAGGCATGGTGGTGCATGACTTTAAACCTAGCCCTTGGGAGGTAGAAGAAGTTGCATATCTGTGAGTTCAAGGCCAGCCTTGTTTACAAAGGGAATTCTAAGACAGTCAGGGCAGATATACAAAGAAACACTGTCTCAAACCTCCCTTCCCCCCAAACAATGCCAATGTCTTTAAGAAGTTTAAACTTCATACTAACTTGAAAATGATATATGTCTAGTACAATAATCAATACTTTCGGTGTGAAGTGTAATAAAAGCCAATTGCCTCCTATTTGAAAAATAGAGACTTTGTTAGTATTGTCTTAGTTTGCTTCTAGTTGTTGTGATAAGCACCATGACCAGAGCAGCTTGAGGGAGTGAGGTTTTGTTAGAGCTACAGCTTATAAACGACCATTCATGATGATGTGCTAATGCAGTAACTCAAGCTGTAACCTGGAGGCAAGAACTGAACAGGGGCCTTAAAGCAATGATTCTCAAGCTGTGGGTCTCAAACCTTCTGGGGGTTGAATTACCCTTTCGCAGATCAGGTGTTTACAATTCATAACAGTAGTAAAATTAGTTATGAAGTAGGAAGAAAAATAGATCTATGATTGGGACCATCACAACAGGAGGAACCCTATTAAAGGGTAGTATGATTAGACATGTTGAAAACTGCTGCCTTAAAGGAACAGTGCTTACTGGCTTGCTCCTCATACCTTTCTCAGCCTGCTTTTTTGTATAACTCAGAACAACCTGCACAGGTTTGGTATTTCCCACAGAGGATGGCTAATCATTACTTCATAACATTCTATACTGATTTCCCTGCAGGACAATCTGATAAAGACTGGTTTCTTAATCAAGGTTCCTCTTCCCAATTTAACGAAAGTTTGTGTAAATTGGCAGAACTGATACAGAACATTTTAAAAATAAACTATTTTCTGAGAATTATTCATCATAGTATGTTATTGTATTAAGCAAAATCATAGTAGGAGAATATCAAATTCTCATGGGATAATTGAAATTGTCCAGATCATTATTTCAGTTGTTTCTACTCATATACAGTTACAGACACTGCTAAAATCCTTTTAAGCATTTAAGCCACCACTGACTAAAAGGGAGATAATATCTTCCAGTACATTTGTTGAAATCCCTACAAACTGTTTATGAGATGTTCTGCTTCTAAAGAAGGGGAAAGAAACAGGATTTAACAAATGATTATTGACTTTAGCCATGTTGGATTCATTAAATAATTAAGCCTGTTAATTCTTAAGCCACCAGCTGATAACATTACTTTCATATTCTCTCTCATTGAATAAAAGCACTTTATCTTAAATACAGATATTTGCTGAAACTGCTAAAAATCAGTCTTCATGAGGTTTACATATCATGGGTTGCAGCGATGGCTCAGCAGGTAAGATCTTGCTGCACTCACGGGGAAATTCGGGTTTTAGTCCCAGCATCCTAATAAAACCAGATCATAGATTTGCATTTTTGGTACTCCAGCAATGTAGTGGTGGAAACAGATGCTTTCTGGAATATGCCTGGAAGGCAATCTAACTGACCTATTAAGCTCCTGGTTCAGGGAGAGGTTGTGCTTCAAGGAAAAATGATTTAGAAAGGACCACCCATATGGATGCCTCCCTCTGGCCTCCATAAGCATGCACACATGCACATACATGCACATAGCATACACACACACACACACACACACACACACACACACACTACAAAATCAAATAAATCAAATAATATTACAACAAGTGATAATTTCACCATCGAAGGTCACAGTCTCCTCATGCTCTTGTTTTTTTTTTTTTTTTTTTTTTTCCTTCCAAACTAGCTTGATGCAGGAATAGGACTTTTCTGAAAAGACTGTATTTCTTATTTTGAAAGTATAGGCTGTATATGTGTTCTTATATTAAAATTATATTTAGGGGTACTGCAGAGAATTTTATGAGAATATCTGAATTATCAGATTTAACTTCCTTGAGCATATGAATGGTTGCACACGTTACTTCCAGATCCTTTAGTGAAGGTGTTCAATTTATTAGTATATAAGTGTTGGACATGACAAGCCATCATGGCTTCAGTTACATAAATACATATTTATGAACACCTTAGAGTACATATTTTTAATTCCTTTGAACAGTGCCTCCAAAGCCATTAAAGTATACAGTTTCACATTCAGTGGTGGTTTCTTTCTTACACATAAATTTCCAACACTTTAACATTCACATTAGCAACAGTAATGCATCAAAGGAGTTGTTGGGTATTGTTGCTGCATTTACAGACTACAATGAAAATAATTTATGTTCTAGTTGCACCTCACCAATTTGTTTTCTCTTTTGCTCTTATTAAACATGTACATAAATATGCAAACACTTAAGTACAAGCAAGTGAGACCCTCTGAAGTCCATGCCAAGCACATTTTTAAATACTATTGTTTGGCAATCTGATTTAACTACAGTTCCTGAAAAATAAATGCCTCTTAACTTGAGTGAATTTGAAATGTAATTGTCTTTAAATATTGGAATAGTTTGTACAGTAATCTTGCTGAAGATGACTATGTCAGTTATGTGATTTATGACATAAGAAGCCTATGTGAGACACAGGTCACATTAAGGTAGGAATCAAACCTACAGAGCATACAGGTTGGAAGGTAAAGCGTTCTCAACCAGATATGCTTATTGGATTGTTCTGGTTTAACTCATGAGAAATTTAAGGCATCAGTTCATAGTGCAGTGGATCTTTAATGCATCTGATCATTTGGTTAATCTCAAGAAATTTTTGTTGAATGAAATATTGGTTATGCTTTAAATTCTATGATTTTTAAGGGAATCCAATGTACATGTGAACCCTTTCAACTAGTTTCAAAGATATTAAAGACTTATTCATAGTCTTTATTTATTTAATTTCCTAATAGTGCCCCTTGCCTTTGCCTCCCTGAAGCCCCCACCTGCTGGAAATCAGTGGGCTTTTCCACAAGGAATTTTTCTTTATAAAATATCACTTTGGATGAGGGAGTGTGCAGTGGGTGTTTTGTGTTAGCACATGATTATGTGTGTGCTCCAGATTGTGGAGGACAAAGGACAACCTCTGACACTATTCTTTTAGGGTAGGTGGTTTTATTTTTTGAAACATTGTCTCCCATTTAACCTGGAGATTAATGAGTAGGTTAAGAAGTCCAGGAACTGTTATCATTTCCCTAGTGGTGCCCAGATTGCAAGGGTGTATTCCCATACCTGGCGGTCTTACTAGAGTGTTAGAGTTTTAAATCAGGTCTTCATGCTCACACAACATGCACGTAATCAACTGAGCCATCACTCAAACCTCCAAGCATGCAACTTTTGAAACAGACATGCCTGATACTAATAACTAGAATGGAATATTAATTAAGTCTGATACAAACCTTGGGATTTTTTATTTTTTAATTCTTAGAACTATGCCATTTTGGCTGAAGAATTCAAGCAAGCAAATGAAGACAGAGACAACAAATTATTCTCAATCCACCATCTAAAAAGAATGACTAGGACTAAAGGTTTTCTCCTATCTGGTTCATGGAAATTGTTCTCAAAGAATTATAAAGGAAATTCTACAGTTCATACTTTTGCTGTTTTTCTCTTCAGTGTGGTACATTTTCTTACTGTTCTATAATTATTTAATATATATGTTTTGTTCTTTGAAATTTTTATACATGTATGCTATGTATCCTGGTTACATGCATCTTCCACTCAGACCCCCCAAGTATCCCTTAAGCCTCCCTGACATATTTCCTTTCCTACTTATAGATTGAGTATGAGTCTACAATCATGTGTATAAAGGAAATACTACCTAGAAACATTGGATTATGAGAGAGAGAGAGAGAGAGAGAGAGAGAGAGAGAGAGAGGTTTCTATTTTTATGCATGAATTTTCAAAGAAGAAGTGTGTTTGCTTTTAAATTGTAAATAGTCTAATAATATATTTTTTGGTTCACAACATTATATTTTGTAATATGTATTAATACATTGAGATCTACATAAATTAAACTAATGAAAAGAGTTGAAAACTAGCACACTGAACTTCTCACTTTCTTTCTATTAGAGCATGTGAAAATTTTCTCCACAGAATACTGTTAGATTTAGTGTTTGAATCGTGGTATTTAAAAAGTGACATATCCAGAGGTTAGAATGTTGGCTGAGTTAGTAAAGTATTTGTTGTGCAAGCATGTTGAGCTGAACCTCCAGAATTCATGTACAAAGACCGGGCATAATAATGTGTATTTGCAATGAGATTGGTGGACGCAGGTGGATTACCCTGATTGCTGTTCAACCAGGTTTGCCTAATCCCCAAGCTCTAGGCCAATTGAGAAACACTATCTCAGAAAATCAAACAATCAGCTCCAAAGGAAGAACATCTGAGTCTGTACCCTGGCTTGCGTGTACTTGGTAAAAGTATTATTATTTTTTTAATCAATGCACTGTTAAAATTCACCAAATGCCTTTACAATGCCACCCACCTCCAGGATTCTATATTTGCTAAAAATAATCTTTAGTATTTAATTGGTGGGTTTTTTTGTTGTTGTTGTTGTTGTTGTTTTTTGGTTTTTTGTTTTGTTTTGTTTTGTTTTTTTTTTTGATATGTTATGTCAAGTACTGTGGCTAGATTTCTTGGTGTAAACACAGGTCATCCTGTTTGCTTGTGAATGAAAGGGAAACACTTGTATTTTCCTTTGCACAAAAAGGCTATGCTTCACCCCAGCAGAATATTTGTCAATTCCACCTCATGAAAGCCTGGGCATTTTTTTTTTGTATGGGACAAATATATTTGATTTCATTCCAAGATAAGGTCTGTTTTGTTAAATATTTTCGCTCTGTGGGCCATTTATACTATCTGGAGTTTGGCTCTGAAGTCTCAAACATCACAAGGAATGAACCCACTGGCTCAGAATCAATATTCCCTCGTTATAATATCTGACCACAGAAGATATTAATACTTCTAATACTAATGACCTCATTCCAGCCTTCCCTTTTGTGATTAGAAATCAGTATATCTGTGGACATGATAAACAGCTCAAGATCCAGTTTTACATGCAAGAAGAGTTGAAAAGGCTGGAGGAGAGCAATGAACACTAGTAGAATCAGACAGTAGCAGGGAGAGATTTGGGCCACTACCATCTGCTTATGTTATTCACTCAACATTTCGGCTTCTCTAGTGCTGTTTTCACATTATGGATGAGCCTTCCTGGAGCCATGCCACTGATAAACTTTCTTCCCATTGACCCCAAGGGAAGTAGGCCTTCAAACTTCAAGGTCAAATTCAGGTGCAAAAGATAAAATACAGGAAATAACCAAACAAAAGGAGGCAGTTGGTTGCAGATGCTCTTAGTTAGGGTTTATATTGCTACAACAAAAACACCAGAACCCCAAAGAAAGTTGTAGAGGAAAAGGTTATTTATCTTACACTTCTACATGGCTGCTCATCACCAAAGGAAGTCAGGACAGGAACTCAGATAGAGTAGGATCCTGGAGACAAGGAGGTGATGAAGAGGTCATGGAAGGGTGCTGCTAACTGGATTGCTTCACCTGGATTGCTCAGCTTGTTCTCTTACAGAAACCAGGACCACAAGCCCAGGAACAGTTCCACCCACATTGATCAATAATTGAGAAAATTCTTACAGCTGGATCTCATAGAGGCTTTTCTTCAACTGAGGCTCCTTCCTCTTAGATTACTTAATCTGTGTCAAATTGACACAAAATCAGCCAGTACACAACTTTTGGTACTTTCACTGATAATGAAAGTCCAACTCAAAGCTTGGGAGGATTCTGCTTTAAATTGATAGCGATATTTTGGGAGAATTATCTGAATGTCAGCAAGGCTGAAAAATACTCCATTGACAGATTGTTTGAACCCACCTGGAATAAAGATAACTATTATTTATTTTACTTACTTTTTTATCACACAATTGTTAAACAAATTTGAATAATCTGAAGGTCATAGTTCATCAATAATATTGTCTGTATTTCAGTATCTAAGAAAATTTAACTAGGAAGAGTGAGACATGTTTATAATACTAGGACTATGAAGACTGAGACAAGAGAATCTCAAATGTAATTGCTGGCTTGTTTGAACGAGTTGTTAAGGCCTATCACCAAAAGAGATGATAGAGAAATAGATAGATGGCTAGATGATAGATAGATAGATAGATAGATAGATAGATAGATAGATAGATAGATAGATATTGAGAGAAAAAAAGTTGTTCAAGTATATGTAACAATGCATGCACATATATTCCTAAATGGTCAGTTCCCCTGAACCATGATAGTTCACACTCATCAAAAAACATTGTATATGACCTCAAAAAGATATTTTATTTCTACAATATGCTTCTGAGTTAGAAACATTGAGTACTTCATGCCACTTGCCTGAAAGCAAGTCTATCTCATTTCCACAGAGAGAAACTCGGAGCCAATTAGTCTAATTCCATTCTCTCCTGCCTAAAGTGTCATCTTTTAAGGACTGAAAGGTTTATAATTTATTAAATCCTCATGGTGTAATTTGGTTCCTTGAAATAGACTAAATTTTATTAATTAAACAGGGAAAATACAACTTTTTGCAGAAGAAGAGAGAAAACACATTCTCTATAATATGAAAGTTGATTGAATATATGTTTGTGGATGAAAATGATCAACTATTGGATTCTAGAGGAATTAATTTATCAAGGGCGATTATATGTATTTAATTTTACATGGATAAAATTGTACTGTAAAAATGATTATATAATATACATAAGTGGAAAGAATTGGCAATTCGTCTTAGATATTGTTCTATTGCTGAGGAAAATAAACACCAAGAACAGGGCAATTTTTAGGAGAAAATGGTTATTGGGGCTTACAGATCCAGAGTGTTAGAACCCATCACCATCATGGCAGGAAGCAGGCAGGTAGGCATAGCAATGAAGTGGTAGCTGACAGCTTACATGTGATTCACAGCAGAGGCAGAGGGAAAGCTAAGTAGAAATTGCATGGCTTTGAAACCTCAAAGCCTGCTCTAGTGACACACCTCCTCCAACAAGGCTACACCCCCTAATATTTCCTAAACAGTTCCACAAACTAGGGACGTAGCTTTCAAATATCTTACCCTATATGTTCTGTTCTCATTCAGACCACCACAGACTGTGTGAAGCACATAAAGAACAGTGCATGGGACCAGTCCCATAGATTTTCCCTGTGGCTCAGATGTTTCTAGATGTATATTGTCTGTTCTTTTGCCTGAGAAAAAAAGATGAAAGTCAAAGGAAGATAAATACGGAGACATAAGATTTCTTTACTGCATGGCTTGGATATGCCTGCCCTTGTTGTGTGGTATTTCTTAGGGCATAGTCATGAGAGTTCAATCATGAACCATCATTATACAAAATGCAAGTTTCTCAAGATTCATAAGATTCTGTTTTAATCCACAGTTATTCTATTGCTCATGAAAGGGACTTAAAAAGTAGCCCCATAGTTAAAACAGTTGTGTGTCACTGTGGATAAACTTGGAGATAATTTTGTGGTATAGTTTTGTCTCTGGGAGTCTGCTTTGCTCCTCTCCATTCTTAGAATGGATATCATCTTTCTGTTATACTTCCAGTATTAGATTAGTAGTCATCACATAGTGCTACTGAGAAAGGAGAAAAGAAACCAAGAAGCCAGCAATGTAACCAACCACCCTCATTTAGAAATAGGGCACTTTGATCATCTAATACCATAGTTTATTGAGATGGCATATGGTGCAGTTTCATCACTCAGGACCACCTTTCCTATACATACACATTCACAAACACAAGGCATAGACTGACATAGCAAACAGGGCATGGTCTCTTTTGTTATTCTACTCAACTATATATGTTTTCAGAAATAATCAGTAAGAATAAAAAATATAGTCCCAAAATTATATCTTTTCTTAAATACAACCTCAATAGAGAAGATGAACTCTTGACGTGTACTTTTGTGACTTTATAGAAGTCACATAATTCATAAGCTTGCTTTTCTTCCTTTCTAAAACAGATATAAACTATAAGACTGTACAAACTAAATCCATATAGATTTTTAGCATAATATTTTTCCCATTAATGTGTTTTTCTTTCTGTAGATAACTGATTTGTAGGCTTCTGAAGAATTCTAAGCATTCATTTTAAATTCTTGTCATTGACTTTGAGTTTCGATTTTTCATCAGCCCTAAGGTTTGTCCATTTCAGTTTTCTAACATCTATCACCCTGCAGCAATTCAAATATTGTACTTCATCACATTAAGAATTAAGATAAAATGAAGATCACATTTCATTATTTAAGAGTGAGTACACACAGATCTTGTCCCTTAAAGATTTGAATGCTTGCCAAAATTAAATTGATATAAGTTGTGTATTCATTTACTCTCAATTCATGTGATGACTCTAAAATAATGAAATAAATGAAGAATTTAATTTAAATGATACTTCATCTGTTAATGGTATTTGTGCCAATTTTCAATAGCTTTTTGTTGTGTTAATGTAGTTTGACTTTTGTGCAATTAAGTGGTACATTTAGTATGGGCAAAATGATTAATTAGAAATGTTGGCCAATATGCAAAAGAAGTTAACTTTTTCTTTTCACTCAATTTCATTTCAAAGTATTATAAAAATCATAGGTGTATAATATTTCAGGAATTTATTGGTCTTTGGAGACTATATAGCCTAACTGTTAATCAGATGCATAAGTCTTGTCCACATTGAATAATAGTTGCCCAAACCTAAAGTGACATACACATGTTCCAAGTACCCTTTGAAGGGAAACATTTTTAACAAAATAAAGAAACACAAGTAAATAATGAATGAAAATCTGATATTTAGATCTCATGTGATATTAGAAATACATGGTTGTTTTAACACATTTCTGTCTCCAGAGAAACTGCAGTTTGGTAATAGTAGTAATGGGTAGAAGAAATTACCATGGGTCTGTGCAGGAGATGCTTAATATTCCTAGAATACAGAGTATATGGAATGACTGTCAATGTAGCCTCTGAGAACTTTGCTTCTAAGAGGGTTCTCGTGCATCTTGATGAATAGTTAATGTCTATAATAATACAGGAGAATAGTTGTAAGTAGTAATTAAGTATATAGTCATGTGATTAAAAGGATGAGGAGTTAGATGCCTGGATTAGTAGTACACAATCAGACTCCAATCATAAAATACCTGAAATTACACAATGGGTAGTTACAGAAGAATGGAGTAATAGAGGGTGAACAGAGGAGGGACCAGCAAAGGAGAAGACATGGTCATAGCCTCTTATCTAAAATTATGTAGCATCCCAAGAATTGAAATAATGAATACTATTTATCAAACTCATATCTGAGCAGAAAATTTTTACCATCAATTTAGATAAAATAATGCCATGATGTTTAACCTTGACCATAAATTTGACTTCCTTATGGGAGTCAATTCATAAAGACCATAACTCAGTAACTGACAAATTCATAACATAATGACATTATTGAGAAATGGTGGAAAATGGGACTTTGGGAGACAGGAGGTCCCTAAGATGTGTCCTTAGGCTATGTCTTACACTGCTGTTTGTCTCTGTTCTCAGTTTTTCTGCCCTTTGTGGAGGAAGGTTTTCAGTATATATTCCTACCCCATGATGTTTTTCCTCACAATGATCCCAGAAATATTCCTCCAAATGATCACGAAATGAGCCTGCAGGCAGCATCAGTCAACACAAATGCTTCCTCCCTCAAGTAGTGATGAGAAATGGTAATTAACACAGACGCCAGTCCAAGCACCAAATGTGTTGTTTATCAAAAGCACTAAGATAGTCCATTTAACTCTGGAATATAACACTGAAAAGCAAAATTTGAGGCAAAGCCATAATTACATGAAGAACTAACATTTTCAATAAAAGTGACAGTAATAATTATGAGCACTGGACTGGAGCCATTCCTGAATTCAAAAGCATGCTACTATTCTGTTCTAGTTCAGTGGCTGTATTGGAGCTATGATCCAAACTTTTTAAAGTATAATTGAAATGAAAACTGTGGTTGATCTTTACCAGTCAATATCCGTGCATAACTTGCTCTTTTATTAGATAGAAAATGAATTAACAGGTACATGTGGTTTGTTGATTTTTCCCCTTATTTTTCTTTCTTTTTTATAAAAGAAAAGTCAAGTTGTAAACTTCTATTGAAATTTTAAAATGAAATTCCCAAGAACTGTAGCTGGAACAGATGAGAATCAAATTACCACTCATCAAATATTAATAAAAATAAACTTTAACTATACGGCCAAACATAGAGATCATGTGTGTGGGTGTGCACCCATGTTTAAGTATGTACGTGTGTGTGTGTGTGTGTGTGTGTGTGTGTGTGTGTGTGTGTGTGTGCGTGTGTGTGTATGTTAGGCTATCAAGAATCCAGTGCTTCATCTTGAGTCATGCTAGTCAAGGGCTCTACAAGTTAGTTATGTTCCTGGCCCTCTTTGTGCTTCTATTTGGAGACAGGGTCTTATTAAATTTCGCAAGGTAATTTTAGATTCACTGGGTAGCCTAGATTTGCATTGAGCTTGTGCCCTTCATGTCTTACCATAGGTAGCTAGAATTAAAAGTGTATGGTACCTATGTCTTGCTAAAAATAGATATTTTAGATAGAAATATTTTTTTAAATGTTATATAAGAAAGTTCTTTTTTCTTTTCAACACACACACACAAAAAAAAACACATTAAGTCTCTAGCTCAAATCTTTCATTCATTTCTCATTTGGGGGAGTTTAAACTTGTTTCTGCTATTGAGTAACTAGAGCATTATAAGAAAAGGTAGCTAGTGTCATTCTTCTCTACTACTTAGCTCTAGAAGCTGAGGGAGACTCTGCCTTTAACATTTTGCCATCTTATGATTTAGGTTTTTCTAGTTATTGTCAACAGTAAAAGTTGACAACATCCCAAAGCTGAGGTGGAAGTTGACCTTGGGTCTTACCTATCTCAGTTTCCTTCTCTTTGTTTTGCTGAGAATATCCATGTAGGATCATGTTCACCACCACGCATGCATGCACACACACACACACACACACACACACACACACACACACACACTGAAGCTCATTGGTCATATTTTGGTTTCTTATTTTTCACTTGGTGGTATCCCTGTTGCCCCTTTTTATTCGTCCTTTATTACCCCAGAGTGGGTTGCTATTTCAGGGCTTATCCTTCCAGAGTTTTATCTTATCCTTGCTCTTTCTCCTCACACACAATATTGAGGTTGGTCAGCTAGAAACATCATGAAGGACCCAAAAGACACAAATACCTTCTAGAATGCTTACAGTGTGTGTTATATGTGATGCCTTGGACTAAAGTTTACTCACCGGCTGCCTTCACACTCTTAGTCCTAAAGAGCATTCAACTCTTCAGTCCATTCCCTGTGTCTTACTGACACTTCTTGAACACGAGCTTTTCTGTGGCAATTAGCATCAGAAACAGATCCTTTATGGTGTGATTCCTTCTGAAGAAATATTTTTATCTCATACTGAGCCCTATTTTTAGTGTTCTTCACACATTCCTTATGATTATATTTTTGGGGATCTATCTTATAGCAAATGACTATGAGATAGACTCATAGTCTATGAGACTGCCTCCCTTTTCACTCCCATATTGGCTTTGGCCTGCAGTCATTGAGAGAAGCCATGATAGTGGCTGTGTCTTAGCCTTACTGATTGTGGTCACATTGGTAGTTATTAAAGATCTCTCCCATCTGCAAAAAAAAAAAAAAAAAAAAAAAAACTTGGGGTACCATTATTACCAGAGTTTTGACTGCAGTGGGGCTGACAAGTTCTTTCTGAGATCTGTTCTATATCTATGAGAATAAATTCCTTATGAAAATATTTATTTTTAAAACTGGAAGCCTTATGTTAAAGAAACAATTAACACATTTTTATATGTTATACATACAATGAAAATCTTCAAGTATCCTGTGAGTATCAATTTATTACACAATAGGCCATTTACTAGAGAGAATTTTCCAAACAGAGATGATTAATGCTACATGGTGATTTCAGGAGAAAATCCCAACATTTGACCTTAATGCAATATAAAAAAGAAACTGATTGTAAAATTAATATAATAATGGTTTATAACAATTAATTACATGTAATATGCTTTTTGTATCTTTATGCTTCTTTTTTTCTCTATAGAAGGAACAGTATCAAATATGATTTTTAAATACTTTATTGCAAAAATTTTGATAATCTTTTCATAACACAATTGTGTGCATTTTTTTATATCTACGCCATACCAAACACTTAATTTTTAAAAATATATTTCAAGACTACCTCCCAGAATTTGTGAAAGACTAAAAAATAAATTAACAAATAAATAAACAAAAACAAAACGAAACCAGATAAAGAAACAAAACATCGCTAAGTAAAAACTCAGTTCAAAACCTTGTGGAGCAAATGTCAATTCTGCAAGCTAGTTACAGCTAATGGTAGAGTTCTCTATCTAGTGAGGCCCCTGGGACAAGGTCTATTCTAGCAGAGAAAGTAAGTTGACCTTTCCTTTTACAATCTAATTTGCATCTAAACTTTCCAGCCAGGGCAAGTTAAGACTCTCCTGATACTGGTCCAGTGATTGGGATATCCACCTTTTCCCATTAGCATCTGCTTTGAGCCCTCCAAGGTAAACAGTATTAGTGGCTAGGTTCCAGGAGTCATTGGATAGCAGGTACTCTCTTTGTTTACAGATGTTCTTTGATTCAAGATTAACATAGAAAATGAGAAGCTGAATGCCTTGGATGCCTGCCAGACAAACAGGAGGGAAAATGGCTGGTAAGAAAATGAGACACAATTTGGTTTTCTGGTTTGTTTATGTGTTCTCAGGATAGAGGACTGTGCTGAGAATAGCAATAAATGATAGAAAAAGAAGGATAAGAGAGGCTTTAAGAAAGAATGATTAGAAGACAAGGAATAATAATAAAAACAACCTTTGTTATTATACTTTTTATAAGTGGATTGATTTATTATATTCTATGTGTTATATGTTATAAATAGTACATAGAATTTATTCAACAGCTTATACAATGAATATGAAGATCCTGAGCATTTTATGTGTAGTAGTATATAGTCTAGAATGGGGTCATCTTACAAAAGAGAGAGGCAAGGTTGAGGAATGTCTTAGTCATGTAAGAATGAACAGGGCTGGAACATAATTGGAACTTTGAAATTAACATGATTTCCTGGTCATACTAACATGAAAGCTGGTGAAGCCTACCCTAAGGTAGCTCACAGATTAACAAAAGCAGTAGGCATGTTAATGAAGTTTTACACAACATTGAGTAACATACTTGAAAAAGTAACAACCATAGAATTATTTTCATTGCTACTTCCTAACAGTAATATTCAACTATTATGACAAATAATGTAAATAACAATATAAATATTTTAGAGATTTGCCGAAAGTTTTTGACCCACACACAAATTGAGTACCACTGTTTAAAAAACTAATTTTATGCCTCTGAGACCAAATTAAAACAAACAAACAAACCTTGGATGTACTATTTCCTGAATCTGGTTAAGAGATAAAGACTCCGATGAAGTAGTGTCTTTGTACAGGTGAGAAATTCAATCTGGCATCGATGGATTAAGAGTTTATTTCTTTTATTTTCATTTGTGGTTGGTGAGGACTGGATTCATCAAACTGTAGCTAGTTATGTGTTTCTGCCTGCTTGAATACATTATTTATGGACAAGAATAGCAATGTGGATCTTGTTAGCTGAAATCATTTTAGTAAATATACCTGTGTGTCTGAAAATGGAGTTAATTCTGCAAATGTGTTATTCATATTCACAGACATTAAACAAATTTCTATTATTCTTACAAATAAGCACACATAAATAATTTAAATTTTATGAAAACAGTTTCTCTTACTGAGATCCTATTAACTATAAATGCTGTAAAGTGGTTTCTTAGTTGTTCTTTTTTTAACCATTTTTATCTGCTTATTTAAAATATTCATGGACCTGACATTTTATTTCATTGGATACTAGGTACATTCTACTCAAGTAGGTGATGGATTTACAAATAGAAGCAAACAGTGAAGCTCAGAAGTATCTATTGTGAAGTATGCCCCAAGGGAAAAGAGAGAACTTACTTCTTGAACAGATATAAACATACAAAAATTTAAAGCGTAGGTTCAGACAAGATTAGTATCATCTGGTATATTAAAAATAAAGTAAGAAAGATAAGTGATCATTAGGAAGAGGAAATATTTTTCCCTGGGACTATTCAAGTCCACCCATAAAATCAGTTCATTATCAGTATTAGTTGAGGTGTTAAGAAATGGTCATGATTTCATTCTTGCATTTATGGGCTTCTCTTCTCACATGTATAGAACAAACTTAAGAAAATAATAATGCTTAAAGCAAACAGGTTAGTTTCAGTTTGAAATCTGATGCCTTAAACCAGAAAGCCATTTATTTTCTTTCTTCTTCAGTTCATGTTGTCACATTTGTCCAAGTCAAAATTATCAACCAGAATGCGAGGAAAGACATCACAAGTAACTTATGAAACTGAAGTCATCCCCCATAAATTCAAATCCAAAATAGAAAATCGCTTGATAAATCTCTCAAGCTGACTAACAGAGCAAATACCTTTATCATCCCCACAGAAATATACTACTTAATTTGCCAAAAATTATGTGAAGCACTAGATTTTCTTTTATATAAATTTTCATTACAAGTTACTTGAGAAACTTTTAAACAAGTTACTACAATTTCAACTAAAGTTGAATCTATAAGGTTAATGTAATTGTAAATTTGTGTGTTTGTATGTTTCTCAAATGCCTGTTCTTTTTTGAATCCTGTAATTTCATTTTCTAGGCATTGTGTGATGTTTTCTTTGATGGGATTGTCAGATATTCATCCCTAGAACAATATTTTTCCTATCCTTCAACTTATTTTAAAATAATAGGCAAATTAGGTCCCAGCCCCAACCCTAGCAGTTAATACCTGTATTCCAATGGTCACTACTGCCAGAGCAAATCTGATCTTCTTTGTCCTCTTCAAATCAACATTCCCTGTCTTATCTCCAGTCTAATAGTAGAAAATCTACTGTGGTCTTCCTTTCCTTTTTGACCTCATCCCCAACACATCACAAAGATCTCTCTGAACTTTTCTTCTTCTGTTCATCTCATAATCAAAGCCTCCAATAGCAGTAGGCATACCCTGGGAACACAGCAACTGAGCAAACCAAGGACACAGGTTCGCAGAAAATTTTATACCAGCTAGCACAGAGCCATCATATTCTCTTAAAGTACAGTAATAAGTTGAAACCAAGGAACAAAGCACTCACCTAACAGAGACAAAAGCAAATACTGTCACTCAGACCTAATCATCTCAATCCAAAATATCTAGACAACAGTGTAAAAGCATAATCAATAAAAGTCAGGTCAACATATCTCCACTGAAGCCCAGCAACCCTGCCACACATAGCACTGAATATTCCCACATAGCTGAATCTCAAGGAAAAGACCTAAAATGAGCCTATGTGAAAATTATAGAGACTCATAAAGAAGAAGTAAATAAATTTCTTAAAGAAATTCAGGATTGGTCGGGCAGTAGTGGCACATGCTTTAATCCTAATACTTGGGAGGCAGAGGTAGGCAGATTTCTGTGTTCGAGGCCAGCCTGGGCTACAGAGTGAGTTCCAGGACAACCAGGGCTATACAGAGAAACCCTGTCTCAGAAAAACAAACAAACAAACAAATAAAAAACAGGGTAACAAGAACAAAGAAGCAAAGAAGAAAACAAATAAAACTGGTCAAGACCTGAAAATGAAAGTAACATAGATGAAGAAATCCCAAATTGAGAAAATTCTAAAGATGGAAATTTTGAAAATTCAAACAGGAACTACAGAGAAGAGCTTTGCAAAGGAACATCAGAAATGAAAGAATGATTTTCAGGCCTTGATAGGAAAAAACATAATGGACTCACAGATTAAAGAAGATGTTGAATTGCAAACATCTAAACATCTCCTGACATAAAATATTTAGGGAATCCAGGATACCATGAAAAGACCAAACCTAGGAATAATAGAAATACATGAAGATAAAAACCCAGTTCAAAAGTCCAGAAAATATGTTCAACAAAATCATAAAAGACAAATTTTCTAACCTAAAGAAGGAGATGCCTGCAAAGGTATAAAAAGTATACAGAACACCAAATATATTGGACTGAAAAAGAAAGTTCCCTCAGTACATAGTAATCAAAATATTAAATATTAAATGTATAGAACAAAGAAAGAAGATTAAAAATTGCAAGGGTAGATGAAGAAGTAACATATAAAGGCAGATCTATTAGAATTACACCCAATGTGTCACTGTGTGTGGAGTCTGAAAACCAGAAGATCCTGGACAGATGTCCTACAGACTCTAAAAGACGAGAAATGCCAACCCAGAATACTACTCCCAGAAAAACTTTCAATCACCATGGTAAAAACAAAACATAACATTATAAAACCAAATTTCAGTAATGTTTATCACAATTTCATCCCTATATTTGATTATAGAAGGAAAACTCCAATATAAGAAAATTAACTAAACCTATAAAAACAGGGAATAAATACTCCCAGACAACCAAAAGCAAGGTAGGGTACTATGCTTGAATGCATGTACACACACACACACACACACACACACACACACACACACACACACACATTAACTAGCACCACTATCACCAACAGCAACAAAATAACAGGAATCAATGAACATTGGTCACTGATATCTCTCCATATCAATAGACTCAATTCCCCAATAAAGAAACAGACTAACAGAATGGATGGATGCAAAAATAGAAATACTGGAGCTAACAGACATTATAAACCAAATGGAATTAACAGATATTTACAGAACATTTTACATAAAGACAAATTAATATACATTTTCTTGACATCTCATGTAATTTACTCTAAAACTGACTATATATTAGGACACAAAGCAAGTTTCAGCAGATAAAAGAAAATTGAGATAATTGCTACATCCTATCAGACCACCATGGATTAAAGCTGAATATCAGAATAGAAGAAACAAAAACAACAGAGCTTACAAAGTTGTGGAAACTGACCAATGACTACTGAATAATAAAAAAAAAACGAGTCAAGATAAAAAAATAGAGAAATTAAAGACATTCTAGAATCCAATGAAAATGAATACAAATCATATCCATACTTACTGGCAAAAGGAAAGCAGTTTAAAAGCAAGTTGACAGGACCAAGTATATATATATATATATATATATATATATATATATATATATATATATATATATAAAACAAACAAATAAAGTTGATCTAAAAGAAGAACATATAAACCAATTATTGTACAGCCATTATGGAAATCATGGCAGTTCCTCAGAAAAATGGGAAGTGATCTACCTCGAGGTCCAACTATACCACTATTGGGCATATATTTAAAGGATACTCTATTCATAATAGCCAGAAATTGGAAATAGCCTATGTGTCCCTCAGTATAAGAATGGAGAAAGGAAATGTGCTGAATTGTTATTCATTTGTTTTTAAAAGAATGACGTTATGAAATCTGTAGTCAAATGGATAGAAAAAGAGAAATGGAAAAAAACCCTGAGTGATTCCAGAATCTAGATCCAGAAATACGTACTATGTATTCACTTATATCTGGATATTAGCCATTAAATAAGTGATAACCAAGCTACAATCATAGACTTTGACAGTTGAGGGCATGAAGAAATAGACTGAGGGGGTGTGCATTGACTTTGCTGGGAGGGGGGAATAGAAGAGATTTTATTAGTGGACTTGATGGTGTATAGAGAAGGATCAAGTGAGAAGTAGGAGCAGTTATAGGACTGAGGAAATGAATGAGGGGAGAGACAACTAGAATTAAAGGGCATTTGAGAGCTAGTATGGAAAGCTAGTGAAATGGTACCTTCCTGTAATACATGTAGGCATTTTTATTTCTTTGAGACAGGGTTTCTCTGTATAGCTCTGGTTGTCCTGGAACTCACTCTGTAGACCAGGATGACCTAGAACTCAGAAATCCACCTGCCTCTGCCTCCCAAGTGCTGGGATTAAAGGCATGCACCACCACTGCCCGGCCCATGTAGGTATTTCTACTGATGTCTTCAAATAATGTGGGAGACAGAACTATTACTAGCCACCTCTTGTCACCAATCAAAACATCCAGTGCCAGAACTGAGTTTTGCACAATTGAATTGCTGGCTAAAATGGCCCCATGGAAATCCTCAATCCACCCTGCCTGTTGCCAAGACAACTGACTGCAAGGAGCCATTACTGAAGGCAACACCTACCCAACCCACTGAATGTGAAGCAGTCAAGGTGGTGCCTATATAGAAGCTTTACCCTAGTGTTCTAGTATCTATGACATGGAAAGGGACTCCAAAGGCTACCAGAAGAAAAAAATATACACTAACTCAACCACAAAGCCTTTGATCTACAATCCATCCTGCCTATAATATGTGCTAGAACAATGGTGGCACAAGTCTTGTAGAAGTAATTAATTGATGTCTGATTTCACTTAAAGTCTGCTCCATGAGAAGGAACCCATGGTTGACGCTGCTTGGGTGAACAAAAATCAGAGTCTACATAGCCCAGAGACAGAGGAAAAACTGCACTGTACTGCTCTAAAATTTAAATTAAAAAAAAAGTAACAGCCAAGCGTGGTGGCTCACGCCTTTAATCCCAGCACTTGGGAGGCAGAGGCAGGAGGATTTCTGAGTTCAAGGCCAGCCTGGTCTTCAAAGTGAGTTCCAGAACATCCAGGGCTATACAGAGAAACCCTGTCTCCAAAAAACAAACAAACAAACAACAACAACAACAACAACAAAGTAACAATGAAATAGCTACTAATGATGTTCATAGATCAGTACCTATTCAGATGGGAATACATATGGAGACCAAAAGTCTGACATTACACATAAACACACATGTGCACATGCAAGCACACACACACAGAGAGAGAGAGAGAGAGAGAGAGAGAGAGAGAGAGAGAGAGAGAAAGAGAGAGGAAGGGGAGGTTAGAACACATAGCTCTAAATGCGATGTTGCCATCAAATTTCTTCTTTCAGAGCTCAGAGAACCCAGTTAAAGAGGAGGCAAAGGAGTGGGAGAGAAAAAAATAAATAAATAAAAAGAACACCAGGGAAACAAGAAACTCTAAAACAACTAAGCATAGTACATATGACCTCTCAGAGTCTGAAGCAGTGATCATAGGGCCTACCGGGGTCTGTGTCAGGCCCTCTGTATATATATTATAGCTTTCAGGGTTTTTTTGTTGTTGGTGGTGGTGGTGGTTTTTTGTTTTTTGGGTTTTTTTGTTTTGTTTTGGTTTGGTTTGGTTTGGGTTTTTTGAGGCAGGGTTTCTCTGTGTAGCCCTGGCTTCCTGGAACTCACTCTGTAGACCAGGCTGGCCTCAAACTCAGAAATCTGTCTGCCTCTGTCTCCCAAGTGCTGGGATTAAAGGCGTGCGCCACCACGCCTGGCCTCAGTTAGTATTTTTATGGGACTCCTGTATGTGTAAACAAGTGCCTCTATGATTCTTGTGCCTGCTCTTGGAGCTCTTTTTCTCTGTTGTTTTGCCCTGTCCAATTTTGATATGTTTTTTTTTTACCTTAATATATTTCATTTTGTTCTGTTTGGTTGTTATCTCTTAGAAGCCTCTTCTTTCCTAATGCAAGACAGAAAGGGAGTAGTGGATATAGATGCGAGGGAAAGTGGGGAAGGAACTGAATGGAATAGATGGGGGGGGGGGCTGTATTCAGATTATATTGTATGAGAAAAGAATCTATGTTTAATGAATGTCAGAAAATATTTACTTCATGAATACTCAAAGCTGATTTATTTAGTGCTTTTTTTCTTTTAAATTTACTTTTCATCACCTGTACATCCACAGGACCATATTTACAAAAGAAACTAAGACCATTCATATTTCATAGGAATTGAAAAGAATAACGTTTTGTTTTTTTCAGGTGAATTCTGCTACAGACTGGGGAGGCTTAGAGTCACCAACTTCATCCTACCTAGGTCTTGGCTATAGTTAGCATCTTCCTCTATAATCTTGAGACTCAAGATGGCTTCCAAATCAACTACAATGAACCACAGATTCTAAAGCTGATAGTTTTTTTTGTTGTTGTTGTTTTGTTTTGTTTTATTTTTTCAACTTTTATTAGATATTTTCTTCATTTACATTTCAAGTGTTATCCAGAAAGTTCCCTGTATCCTCCCCCCTCCCGGCCCTGCTCCCCTACCCACCCGCTCCCACCCCCTGGCCCCGGCGTTCCCCTGTATTGGGGCATATAAAGTCTGCACAACCAAGGGGCCTCTCTTCCCACTGATGGCCAACTAGGCCACCCTCTTCTATATATGCAGCCAGAGACACGAGCTCAGGGGTACTAGTTAGTTCATGTTATTCTTCCACCTATAGGGTTGAAGACCCCCTCAGCTCCTTGGGTACTTTCTCTAGCTCCTTCTTCCTTGGGAACCCTGTGTTCCATCTAATAGCTGACTGTGAGCTTCCACCTCCATGTTTGCCAGGCATTGGTATATTTTCCCCTGAGACAGCTATATCCGGGCCCTTTCAGCACCATCTTGCTGGCATATGCTATAGTGTCTATGTTTGGTGACTGATTGTGGGATGGATCCCTGGCAGCCGCAGTCGTTGGGTCCATCCTTTGGATTCAGCTTCACAAATGCTCTCTTTAACTCTTTTATTCCTTCCTTAACACTTACAAAAATATATTTATTGTTTTTAATAGCTGAGTAGTACTCCATTGTGTAAATATACCAAAAAGCTGATAGTTTTATTCCTTCCTTAACACTTACAAAAAATATATATCTACCTAGTATCTACTATTAGTATTCATCTTTGGAAAATGTTCCACTAATCTGTGTTCTTCCTATGCCAATTATGTTTCCCTATCCTAACATGGCCTTCAGTAACCTACATGATAAGAACTTGGCTTTCCCTACCTCTTTACCTAGTAGCTCTTATATTCTCTAATACGCTAACTCTTCACATTTTGATTTATGGTTTTCTTATGTTATATCCTGTGGTGAGAAGTCCTCCTTTTAATATTAAAATACTAATTTAATATTAACAGTATTTAAGAAGAAAATACTATTTCTTTCATTAAAAATGGAGTTGCCATTTCTGCAAAATACATAAATCCAGAAAACCCCCTTACACCTGTACAATGCATTTATGCCTTCGTGATGGCTAAAAGTCTCAACAGCAAATACAAAAATATTATTATACCTTTTTCTAAAACAAAATTTAATTAAGATAATTGACAACACTTCAAGAGGCTTATTATAATCTCACAGGATCACATAGACCCCTTGTTGGTGAGGGACTATTAGAAACAAATACTGGAGTCCAAATAATCATAAGTAGAAAAGAGTAAAAGAAAAAGAATCATTTGCTCATGTGAAATGAATATAAGCACATGCTACTATACAAGTCCTGTATCATGGTAGCATTCAAGTCTTATATTCCAGCTAGCAATGGACTGTTGGTTGACAGAGGAATAGACCAACTGATCTCTATGCCTTAAAAGTTTTCAGCACTCATGGCCTCTCACTTGGCTTGATTCTATTTGCTGCCTGCAACTTTCCTTGGTAGGTGTTCCATGTACCTGGAATCTCTAACTTCATGTGTTCTCTTTTGTATCTTCACGTCCACTTTCTCAGCTTCACAGAGTGCCCATTTGGGAGATGGCTACAAGGCTTCTAACTCTTCTTGACATTGAATAAACTGGCATGTATTCATGGACAATACCACGACTTGTAACTCTGGAATCCTACCTACAAAAGCAGAGCCACAGATAACACCAATTGTCTTGACACCTTCAGTATCAATACCTGGGCCCCTTAGGACAGTAAATGTTGTGAGTATAAAAGGAGGAGGAGTGGGGGGGGGGAGGAGGAAGAGGAGGAGGTAGATGAAGGGGAGGAGGAAAAGAAGGAAGAGGCAACAGCCAACATGGCAGTAATCAGAACTGAGGGTCTGGAGAAGGCAATTGTTATGACATATTACAATATCCTTATTTATCTGTAATCATGGGGAATCTACTTAGCCTATTCTTCAAAAAATTAAAAATTCTGCCTCTTGCTTTATCTCTCAATTTTCACAGTGTCCACCTTTTGTGCATCACAAGTTATATCGACCATGTTGTTAGGGATGCAGCTAATCCAACAACAAAGTAAAAATAAAAAGTTGAGTGTGCGTGCTACTGAAATCTCCCTCAGAGTTAAAGTCGTAGAAATATTCTTTTAGGCTAAAGTTCAAATATATTAACAGCCCAGCATCTTCCATATTCATTTATGTTTATTGCTTCAGGCTCAGTCAGAAATATCCTGACAGATGGAGGCTGGCTTCCTTGTTTCAGTTTCTATGATGTTTCTTGATAATGAAATGGATATGTGCCTCCTTAAATGCTTCTGATGGGAAGCAATCCACTCTCACTGTGACCTTGTTTTCTGTGGCCTGCTAAGGAGTTAATAGTAAAAGCGGGTGGCATCACTCATGATCTGCACATAAATTTAAGAAAAACACATGTTGCAGATTATTTTCACTTTTATTAATGGTAGAACTAGGTAGTTAGCACATCCTGTTCGAAGGTGAATTTGAAAAATAAATTATTTTGACAATCAGGAATATTAAAACAACCATGCAAATTGGAGCAAAAGTGGTTTTCACAAGTGGGGAAAGCGTTGTCTCATTACGTAACAATTACTTGGCATGCCTGCAGACAAAATTTACACTGTGTTCCTCCCAAATGCCTGCAATTTAAAACGTAATAAAATAAAGCAGTTTCCCTTAACTGTTCTTTTACTCTCCAAAGTTGCAGGGAGCTGTACTCAATGGTAGTCTGAAGATTTTGGAAATTTCCAGAAAATGTCACAACTATTTTTTACTATTTAACATGTTTTTATGCATCCCTAAGGATCCTGAGAAAAATTAACTTTGGATGAAGAGGCATTATTGTGGTTCAAATGCATATGAAGTCCACGTTATATAACATAGAAGACAATGCTCCAAAACTTACTATGTTGCTCCGCACAGGAGACACGTTATAATATTTAGATCACTCTAAATTATCAAGAACCAAATGGCCATGTATATGACCATTACACACAAAGAGTTTCTTTTATCCTCTCAATTATTGGATTAACTCGTTCATCTGCCAATGGTTTCAAGCACTTACTGTGGTCCTTTCAGTCTTCATAATACTTTCAGGTGGTCCTGAGGGGCCGCTTTCTTCTTCTAAGACCTTTGCTTCCTCTTCTGTTCTCCAAACAGTATTCTGCACTCTTTTGATACTATACCTAAGAACAGAGTTTAGTCCACCCAAAGAATTCACCATCCAAAAATATTCTGATCAACTCTTCTATTGACGCTTAAATTTCTTTCTCTCTCTCCTTAGGATTTTAGGGATAATTTACATAAGTTGTCTCATAAAAGCACTATGCAAGCCACTTTGCAGTGGATTTAATCCTTAAGGTTATCTTCCATGGTCGTTGCAGTCTATTCCATATTTAGAGCTTAAAGAGGTCTCTGTGCATACATCTGGGGATCTTAGCTCCTTGGGAGCCTTAATTTAATTTAGCATCTGATCTCTCTTTTTATACAGTTTATTAGCTGGCTGGTTTTGTTTTTGTTTGTTTGTTTGGCTTTTTGGTAGTGTTATGCTGTAATGAATTCCTTTACCAATTATGCCTCTATTATCTTCTCCTAAAACAGATCCTCTCCCACATTTTATGAATAGATTAAAAGATGATAGAGAGATAGGTACCTGAGTGGACAGCCTAAACTTTAAGATAAGATTCACATCAAAATAAAATCCTTTCCTCCCAGCAATCTCTTCACTTTCCTTCACCTCCTCATGTTCTGATTTAAACTAGTGATTATTTTTAAATGTACTTGTTGATTTCTATTCTTCTCTAAATAAGTTTAACACATGTGTCTAAGGAACTTAAATCTCCTCTTTGGATTTTTTAAAAGATTTATTTCTGTAAATGTGTGTTATATAAATGCATGAATGTACATTTACATACTAGAAGAGGGCATTTGGATCACAGGGAACTACAGGTATAAATAGTTTTAAGCCAACATATGAGTGCTGAGATTTGAACTCAGGCCCTCTGGAAGAGCAGCTATTGCTCTTAATCACTGATCCATCTTCCCAGCCACCCGTTTGAATATCTTTATTGCAGACTTCCATGGAAATTTCTCTTGCCTCAATCTAAGGTGATGGTATATTTTTATTTAATAATCATCTCACATACATTACCCTTTTATTAATAATATGTTATTTTTGGATAATTAAGCAACAGGCCAGGCCTTTGAATTACATTCTTGCAATCAGAAGTTGTAAAATATACAGAATAAAATTTAGACAATGTATGTGTGAATAGGGATATTGCGTCCATTCCACAAGGGCATAATAAAGTAGAAAAAGGGAAAGCAATTACCATTTTTCTAGCTTCATTTGAGTAAACTTTAAAAGACTGTATGGTCAAGTTCTGCTTGCTCTGAGGTTACTCACAGAAATGAGCAAATGTAAAAAATTATATAAATGTAGTCTTAGTTCATCTGAGCCTTTTATACTATCTATAGTGGTATTATGAGAAACTAATGAACTTGTCATTAGCAGCAGGCATATCTAAAGTCTGATATACCATGCAGTACTTTTATCAAACCCAAGCCAGTGTCAGTTATTTCAAGAAGATTTATTTATAAGGTTGGAGAGATGGCTCAGTAGGTAGGAACATTCTTGCAGAGGACCTGAGATTAATTCCCAGAATTTACACAAGGCAGCTCACAACTGCCTATAACTGCATCTCCAGAGCATTCAATGGACTCCATAGGAACAAGCACAGACCCCCATACAGTTTTCCACACATACACATAACTAAAAAATAAAATTAAATCTTTAAAAATCTTTATAATTTTCTAATATTTTTGGATTCATAGAGGGGTGTAGAAGGATAATTTTATTATATATTTCTCCTTTGATTAAAAATCATGACACTTGAAGGAACCTAATGAGCTGGTACTGGAACAGGTGTAAATAAGAGATTCTTGTGCTGCTACGATTGACTGAATAGTTCAGTTCTTGTAATTCACCCTTTTAACAGAACAGTGTCAACGAGCTTATAAAGCTAACTGGATCAAGGATCAAAGTGAGCGCCTTTCACCATTTTCCACATTTAGAACTTGATAGACATTGGGAAACATGTTCAGTCCATAATGCTGATGTGAAGATGGTCATAGATCTACTTCTAGCACGAAAGTGCTGATAAGAGAGCAGGGAGCAGTGGACACTGCCTTCCCACATTCCTCTCAGTGCCTGGTATACATGGTACCTGCTCAATATAGAAGTAAATTTCTCTTTGCAGAATGAGCTAATGAGACAAGTGAAGCTCTAGTATAGAAGCATGAATATCACAAAATCACACTAAAATAATACAAATAGAAAGACAGGCAGTGCCTGGAAAACACAGAGGTGGATGCTCACAGTCAGCTATTAGATGGAACACAGGGCTCCCAAGGGAGGAGCTAGAGAAAGTACCCAAGGAGCTGAAGGGGTCTCCAACCCTACAGGTGGAAGAACAATATGAACTAACTAGTACCCCCAGAGCTTGTGTCTCTAGCTGCACATTTAGCAGAAGATGGCCTAGTAGGCCATCATTGGGAAGAGAGGCCCCTTAGTCATACAAACTTTATATGCCCCAGTACAGGGGAATTCCAGGGCCAAGATGTGGGAGTGGGTGGGTAGGGGAGCAGAGCAGGGGATGGGGGAGGGTATAGGGAACTTTCGGGATAACATTTGAAATGTAAATGAAGAAAATATCTAATAAAAATGGAAAAAAAGGAATACACATACACACACACACACACACACACACACACACACACACACACACACACACACAGAAAGACAGGCTGGAGGCCAGGCTTTAGATCATGTCCATAGAAAAAAAGTAACTTTGCAGCTGAAGGTGGAGACTACAGGGTTGGGCTGAAAATAAGGAATAAGGAACTAAAGATGCATATTACATTCAGGACTGTGAAAGATTAAGGAGTTGAGGGACATTGTGAACACTGCTATCTGTTGAGATAGAATTGCTCATATTTAAAGACTGAGGTCTGAGAAAAAGTGCAACATCATCTAAGGACCTGTAGGAAAGGAGAAACAGGAGCTCTCTGAGAAATGCCTTCTTAGCTTAGTTCTGTGAATTTGTCTGTTTTAAAATCTCTCTATATCAGTCCCCAATATTGTTTGATGAAAATTAAGGCTATTTGTTGTTAAGTTTAAAAAAATCCAAGAAAGGGAGATACCCATGAATTGGAGATATAATAAAATCAGCAAGGCCTGTCTGGTAGGACATTTTCAAACTAAAGAGAATTAGGTGGGTTTAGAGCTATAGTTTCACCAATCAGTGCAATGAGAATCACTTGAACATGTTTTAAATTTTTTAATATTCTAGTCACACTTCTGCTCAGCTTCATCATAATTTGAGATTATAAGAAACAGTTGTCAGTGACTTAAAGACACCTAAATGAATTTTAAAGAAAGAGTTAAGTTTGAGTGCCTCTGGTGCTGATCATGTCTCAAACATCAGAGAACAAGTCCTAATGCATAGGACTTAAAAAGAGCCAAGAGAAAAACTTTGGGGGAACATTCTCTTCTATATTTTCTGTCTAGTTAAAAATATAAGTAGACTGATCAGTTCAAGAAATCTCAAGTTAAAACATTCAAAGAAAGAAAAACAATATGGGGAAGAATGGCTTACTCTGCTACGAACTCTTCTAGCTATAATAATGACTGCCCGGGCAAGATTTGCTCATTGGGGCAATGATAGCATGAATCCTTTGGGAATATCTAACCACTTTTTGACTCAGTCTCTTCACAAAGTAAATTGATACCACTTTTTGATTCAATCTCTTCACAAAATAAATTGATTTCTGGTACTATTACATAAGTCAAGAATCTATGGTTGAGTGAGTTATAGGCTCTACAGAAAAACATACTACNAAGATTTGCTCATTGGGGCAATGATAGCATGAATCCTTTGGGAATATCTAACCACTTTTTGACTCAGTCTCTTCACAAAGTAAATTGATACCACTTTTTGATTCAATCTCTTCACAAAATAAATTGATTTCTGGTACTATTACATAAGTCAAGAATCTATGGTTGAGTGAGTTATAGGCTCTACAGAAAAACATACTACGATTGTTCTGCTAAATGCATTTAATATTTAAGTGCTCTACCCCATCCAGTGTTTAACTTTATTCCCATAGATTAACACATCTCTCAACCCTCATGAGAGAAGCTTGCTTGGGCAGTATCTGGCATTTGTTGTCAACAAGTGCAAAGAGAAAGAGTCTTACCCCTGAGTGGAATATCTATATCACATCCTTTTCCCTGAAGTGGAGGATCAACATGGAAGACAGGGTAGAAAGGCTGTAACAGCCAGATATTGTAAAGGACTGCTGGCAAAATGAAGTTTTTTTCTGGACACAATAGAGTCAGATATGTTCATACTGATGGACCATATGCACAAAGTAAAACAATCTAAAGTTCCAGCATTGATTACAGAGAGAGATACAACATCTCCCCATAGCAGAAGAGGGGCTGGTGATGGACAGGTTCTAGGTGATGGAGAATCAGAGGCCTTCAATATGCAGCTCCTGATAGCCTGCACATGCTCCAGTGGACCAACCTACACCGATGTACACTACCAGCACGAAGTGAATTCAGTAAATTTAAAAATAGCACAGGGAATTGAGAGGGAAACATGATAAATGGGATTATGGGAAAGTTGGAGGGGAGGAAGTCACAGATATATTGGATCTAACGATACTATATTCATGTATCATATTTTCAAATTTTAAAAATGAGCTTTTCCTTTACCCTGTCAATTCTACCATTCCCTCAGACTTATACCATTGAAATTTTTATTTCAATTTTTCTTTAGAGTTTATTGACTCTAAAATATGAGGAAAATATGACATGAACAAAAATAAGATTATACATGGGCATTTGTACATGAATCATTTTTTTTAAAAAAAGGTTCAGCACACAGGGCACATGCTAAATACACATGAAAATGAAGTTTATTTCAAAAAAGAGATAAAATAGTAATCTCTGACTCAATATTCTCATTTGTCACTCCTTCCATACCAGAGGTCAAGTATGGACTAAAATTACATTGCAGCAGAATATGAAACTTTGAAAACCAGGAGTTGAGGGCAGGAGAGATAGCCCAGTGGTTAAAAGCCCATACCAATCTTGCAGAGGATGGAGAATGGATTATCAGCACCCTCATCTCATGACTGAAATGACAGCAGCTGCACTGGAATCCCTTGTTCTCTTCTGGTATCTGTAGGGCCCTTCACACAAGTACACATACTGACATGCAAAAACATACACATAAATTTTGCAAAAAAATTATTTAACAATTTTTCTTTTAGAGATAATCTCCATCATCATTTTCATTGGAAATAATTTCTTCTCTTGTACAGTACATTCCCACCGCTGTTTCTCCTTCCTTCAGTCATTAGAGCTTCTCTCCTTCTCCCCTCTCCCTATTATCCACGCCTTGCTGTTTTCCTTCAAAGAAGTGCAGGCCTTCAAGAGACAATAACCAAACATGACAAAACAAGATCCAATAAGGCCAGGCAGAAACCCACATATCAAGGCTAGGCAAGGCATTCTAATAAGAGGAAAAGAGTCCCAAGAGCAGGCAAAGGTGTCAGAGACAGACCTATCATCATGCTCACAGCCATAAAAATTATGCAGAGGACGTAATACAGAGCTATAAAGGCTGTGTGCTTGCTTCTTTAGTCTCTGTGAGACCATGTGAGCCTGCTTAATTGATTCAATGGGCCATGTCCTCCTGGGATCCTATATCTCCTCTGTCTCCTATAATCATTTGTTCTCCTTTTCTGCTAGTCTCTCCAAAGAACATAGTAATATAATTATTAATTATAAATAATAATTTATATTAATTGTATATTAATATTAATATAATAATAATAGTGATAAGGAGGAGAGGAAGAAAGAGGAGGAGGGCAAGGAAGAAGAGGAGGATGAGGAGGAGGAGAGGAAGAAGAAACCTAAGAATCCCAACACTTAGGCAGGCAGGTGGGAGCAGATATAAACATTTGGAGAGAAACCACATTTGTGTAACTTTTAATATAAAATATTAATGAAATGATTCAAGTTTAGCATTTTAAATTAGGCTTTATCCATGTACACACGGAGAAAATGTGAAAGTATGAGGTTCAATACTCTCTGTGGTTTGGGATATCCATGAAATTCTCAGAATGTATCTTCGATCTAAGCCAAAAGAGAACTCATTGAAAAGACTTGAGACAATGAATGAAGATGAAAGTAGGGGGCTAGGCAGGAGATCTGTTATTAGTCTCACTCACTGTTGGGTTGTATTACTTTTCATGAAAGAAATCCACATGATGACAACCCTTATGTCTGATTCAACATTGCCCCAGAATTAATGTGTCTGGACTCATCATTTCCAGACACTGGTTACGTGACATGACAGCTGTCTTATTTCTTTCACCTAGGGTTTCATACACAAGTACAGCTGAAGAACAGAGCTCTGTGGGATTTGACTGTTAGCCTGAATTTCCCTTTTAAAAGGGGGACTTAATATGTCTATTTTTATTATTAATACATTGGCAGAGCCATGGATCTATATCACTTATAGATATATCTATATCCAGTTTTCAGAGGCTAATGCCAGAGAAAAACTGTTTCAATGAATAGATTGAAGCCAAGCACTAAGAATACATGTGAAGACTATCAACGTATTGGGGTTCCTGCTCATTCTCCTAGCCACAGTGGCTTTGAGTTTGAGACAGTGGGTTGTCTTTTCGTCTTTCCTTAAAATCAAAAGATCTCAATTCTCTAGCAACTCAACATGATTGAGGTTTGAGTTTTTGTTTGTTTGTTTTTACCAAAATACCCTAAACAAGAATAAAAGTTAAAGGATACTGCGTGTGACTTTGGTTATAAGTGCTTGGTAATAAGAAACAAGTTATTTGGAATCTTAAATTATAAACCTTGATACCTGGCAATTCAATTTTGAGTTGCATATTAATAATAATAATTGTGTGGCATAATACAATGATCTATATTTTTTAATTGTTTTCATTTTAAGAACAATTTCATTGTTTCATTAGTTTAATAATGTGCATGTATTTGGGTCTTTGAATGTGAGTGCCCATGGAAGTTAGAAGCATACAACCCCCTACATATGGAGTTACTAGTGGTTGTGTGCCCCCCAATGTAGTACTGAGAATGGCTGTTACAATAGCCATATAAAACCTAGACCAATGAGCCTTCTCTTCATCCCCTAATACATAATTTTAATAAAAAATTATGAATTATTTTAAGCATCCCAATAAGTTGTTATGCCTAGTTAATAAATTTATTTGTTATCCAAATGTGTTACATTCTAATTCTTTTCATTGAAAGGGCAGGAGACATAAATCTTATACAAAAAAATGAGCTTTCAAATGTGTAACCACTGATGTCACAGAAAAAATTAAAGGACACCTTAAGAGTAGTTGTGCAACACTCTACTCAATGATACCTTGGTCAAGGAAGAAATAAAGAAAGAAATTAAAGACTTTTTAGAGTTTAATGAAAATTAAGCCACAACATACCCAAACTTATGGGACACAATGAAAGCAATCCTAAGAGGAAATCTCATAGCCCTGAGTGCCTCCAAAAAGAAAGTAGAGAGAGCATAAACTAGCAGTCTGACAACACACCTAGAAGCTCTAGAACGAAAAGAAGCAAATTCACCAAAGAGGAGTAGACAGCAGGAAATAATCAAACTCGGGGCTGAAATCAACCAAGTGGAAAAAAAAAAAGAAATATTTAAAGAATAAACCAAACCAGGAGCTGGTTCTTTGAGAAAATCAACAAGATAGATAAAACCTTAGCCAGACTAACTAGAGGGCACAAGGACAGTATCCTAATTAATAAAATCAGAAATGAAAAAGGAGATATAACAACAGATCCTGAGGAAATCCAAAACATCATCAGAGCCTACTACAAAAGGCTATACTCAACAAAACTGGAAAACTTGGATAAAATGGACAAATTCCTAGACAGATACAAGGTACCAAAGTTGGATCAGGATCAGATTAACAATCTCAACAGCTCCATTTCCCCTAAAGAAATAGAAGCAGTCATTAATAGTCTTTCAACCAAAAAAAAAAAAAAAAAAAAAAAAAAAGCCCAGGTCCAGATGGGTTTAGTGCAGAGTTATATTAGACCTTCAAATAAGACCTAATTCCAACTCTCCTCAAACTATTCCACAAAATAGAAACAGAAGGTACTCTACCCAATTCATTCTACGAAGCCACAATTACTCTGATACCTAAACCAAACAAAGATCCAACAAAGAGAACTTCAGACCAATTTTCCTTATGAATATCAATGCAAAAATACTCAATAAAATCCTCACAAACCGAATCCAAGAACACATCAAAACGATCATCCATCATGACCAAGTAGGCTTCATCCCAAGGATGCAGGGATGGTTTAATATACAGAAATCCATCAATGTAATACACCATATAAACAAAATCAAAGACAGAAATTACATGATCATCTCGTTAGATGCTGAGAAATAATTTGACAAAATCCAACACCCCTTCATGATAAAGGTCTTGGAAAGATTAGGAATTCAAGGCCCATACCTAAACATAATAAAAGCAATACACAGCAAATCAGTAGCCAACATCAAAGTAAATGGAGAGAAGCTGGAAGCAATCCCACTAAAATCAGGACTAGAAAAGGCTGCCCACTTTCTCCCTACCTATTCAATATACTAATTAGTCCTAGTTAGAGAAATTAGACAACAAAAGGAGGTCAAGGGGATACAAATTGGAAAGTAAGAAGTCAAAATATTACTATTTGCAGATGATATGATAGTATATATAAGTGACCATAAAAATTCCACCCGAGAACTCCGAAACCTGATAAACACCTTCAACACAGTAGCTGGATATAAAATTAACTCAAACAAATCAGTGGCCTTTCGCTACACAAAGGATAAACAGGATGAGAAAGAAATTAGGAAAACAACACCCTTCACAATAGTCACAAATAATATAAAATACCTTGGTGTGACTTTAACGAAGGAAGTGAAAGATCTGTATGACAAGAACTTCAAGTCTCTGATGAAAGAAATTGAAGAAGACCTCAGAAGATGGAAAGATCTCCCATGCTCATGGATTGACCGGATTAATATAGTCAAAATGGCTATCCTGCCAAAAAGCAATCTACAGATTCAATGCAATCTCCATCAAAATTCCAACTCAATTAATCACTGAGTTATAAAGGGCAATTTGCACATTCATCTGGAATAACAAAAAAACTAGGATAGCAAAAACTATTCTCAACAATAAAAGAACCTCTGGTAGAATCACCATGGCTGACCTCAAGCTGTACAACAGAGCAATTGTTAAAAAAAAAAAAAAAAAAAAAAAAAAAAAAAAAAAAAAAAAAAAAAAAAAAAAAAAAAAAAAAAAAAAAAAAAAAAAAAAAAAAAAAAAAAAAAAAAAAAAAAAAAAAAAAAAAAAAAAAAAAAAAAAAAAAAAAAAAAAAAAAAAAAAAAAAAAAAAAAAAAAAAAAAA
>LR752408.1:0-14243 GCA_902729485.2 Mus minutoides | reverse complement strand
GTAGATCAATGGAATAGAATTGAAGACCCAGAAATGAACCCACACACCTTTGGTCACCTTATCTTTGACAAGGGAGCTAAAACCATCCAATGGAAAAAAGACAGCATTTTCCACAAATGGTTCTGGTACAACTGGCAGTCAACATGTAGAAGAATTTGAATGGATCCATTCTTATCTCCTTGTACAATGCTCAAGTCTAAGTGGATCAAAGAACTCCACATGAAACCAGAGACACTGAAATTTATAGAGGAGAAAGTGGGGAAAACCCTAAAAGATATGGGCACAGGGGTGAAATTCCTAAACAGAACAGCAGTGGCCTGTGATGTAAGATCAAAAATTGACAAATGGGACCTCATAAAATTGCAAAGCTTCTGTAGGGCAAATGATACTGTCAATAAGACAAAAAGCCACCAACAGATTGGGAAAGAAATTTTACCGATCCTAAATCTGATAGGGGACTGATATCCAATATATACAAAGAGCTCAAGAAGCTGAACTCCAGAAATTCAAATAACCCCATTAAAAAGCGGGATACAGAGCTAAACAAAGAAATCTCAACTGAGGAATACCGAAGGGCTGAGAAGCACTTGAAAAAATGTTCAACATCCTTAATCATCAGGAAAATGCAAATCAAAACAACACTAAGATTCCACCTCACACCAGTCAGAATGGCTAGGATCAAAAATTCAGGTGACAACAGATGCTGGCAAGGATGTGGAGAAAGAAGAACACTCCTCCATTGCTGGTGGTATTGCAAGCTGGTACAACCACTCTGGAAATCAGTCTGGTGGTTCCTCAGAAAACTGGACATAGTACTACCAATTGATCCAGCAATACCTGGGCCTATACCCAGAAGATGTTCCAACTGGTAATAAGGACACATGCTCCACTATGTTCATAGCAGCCTTATTTATAATAGCCAGAAGCTGGAAAGAACCCAGATGTCCCTCAACAGAGGAATGGATACAGAAAATGTGGTACATTTACACAATGGAGTACTACTCAGCAATTAAAAACAATGAATTTATGAAATTCTTGGGCAAATGGATGTATCTGGAGGATATCATCCTCAGTGAAGTAACCCAATCACAAAAGAAGTCACTTGAAATGCACTCACTGATAAGTGGATATTATCCCAGAAACCTAGAATAACCAAGATACAACTTACAAAACACAAGAAAATCAAGAAGGAAGACCAAGGCATGGATACTTCATTCCTCCTTAGAAGAGGGAATAAAATATCCCTTGAAGGAGTTGCAGAGACAAAGTTTGGAGCTAAGAGGAAAGGATGGACCATCCAGAGACTGTCCCACCCCAGGGGTCCATCCCACAATCAGCCACCAAACCCAGATACTACTGCATATGCCAGGAAGATTTTGCTGAAAGGACCCTGATGTAGCTGTCTCCTCTGAGGCTTTGTCAGTGCCTGGTAAATACAGAAGTGGATGCTCACAGTCATCTATAAGATGGAACACAGGGTCCCCAATGTAGGAGCTAGAGAAAGTACCCACGAGCCAAAGGGGTCTGCAACCCTATAGGTGGAACAATAATATGAACTAATCAGAACCCCCAGAGCTTGTGTCTCTAGTTGCATATGTTACAGAAGATGGCCTAGTTGGCCATCATTGGGAAGAGAGGCCCCTTGATCTAGGAAACTGTATATACACCAGTACAGGGGAATGCCAGGGCCAAGAAGTGGGAGTGGTTGGGTTGGGGATCAGGGAGGGGGGCGGGTATAGGGGACTTTTGGGATAGCATTTGAAATGTAAATGAAGAAAATATCTCATAAAAAAAAAAGTAGTTGTGCTACTATTTACTTTGGTTTGAAATGTTTTCCCTTTCAGGGCCAGTCAGTATTTGAGGTACTCTGCTGAGGAAGTAGCCAGGTCAGAAGTTAGGTATGGAGATTAGGGGTTACCCCACCCCCACCCCAGTGATTGTCAAAGCCAAATAAAATAGGCATAGTCTGAGTCTCTTTCATTACTAAACTAGACAGGGATAAGTTTAGTTTGGTTCAACACTCAGGGAAACAGGGATGCTAATGAACCTCACAAGGAAGTGGAAAGACTTATCCCTGAAAAGGGATTATACAAACAGTGAATAAGTATTTGGAGAAGATACCCTCTTTAAGTAGCTGCCTGATAGCTAAAATCCTGTGCTGGGGCCTTTCTGAGCTGTTGTTCATGCTGGGCTGGACTCTTCCTCACTCAGCTGCTCCAGTCACCCATACTCCTGTAACTAATCCCAATAAAACCACGAGTTCACCAAGCTAGTCTTGGGTGAAATTATCTCTTTGCTATGGGGTTAGTGCTTTTCTAAGCTAAAAAGACTTTTTTCTTGTCTCTTCAGAAAATACACAACAGTGCCATAAAGCAACTTTCAGTTTAACTAAACACATGTAAGGATTACTATGAGTTTTCCTTTATTAGATAAATATTTCAGATGTTCAAATTGAAAGGACACAAAACAATATGATCAGATAGGATAACCATTTGTGTGTTTTGAAATCAACAAGAAGATGACACTGTATTTTAAAACTCTGGCCACTGGAGGATTTTAAGAACACGGAGTCAATGATTCATAAAAGGGTACAGGATGCTTCTGTCCTTATTTTATGCTGTGTAAAATGATACAGGAACATCCTAAACAAGATTTGCCCAGCTTCATTGACAGTGCTTTCATGCTATACTTTCTTTATATCCTGTCTAAGCACTGAAGTCCAAAGAAACAATTCAGCAACTATTTTTCTTTCCATTTCAATAATAAAAGTAAAACACTGAAACAAAATTGAACTAGCAATTGTGATTTAGTTCCCAGGCTTTTTTCCAAGAAGACTTTAATGCCCTTTTTGTGACTATGAATGTCAAAATCCTGTAAACAAATTTATATATTGGTGATATAATACTCTCAATAGTATAAAGCCCGTGGATTCCAGAATTATTTGTTAATGGGAATTTCTAACGTTTTTGCCAAAGGTTTTCCCAATATGATAAATACCAACTTGCATTTTTGTTTATTAGGGAAGGTGTAGAATTTTCTGCTTATTTAAATATCAGACTTTTGTGTTTTGTACTCATAAGACTGCAGAGAAACAAATGAATATTCTCATTATCTTAAAATGGTTTCTCATCTAATGTCAGTTATTCAAAGGCTCCTTGCTGGCTTGAATATTTATCCCTTTGCAGCCTGCAAGTAAAAGTGAATGTGCCTTATACACTACAAGTCAATGGTTCTCAATATTGTGACCCTTTAATACAGTTCCTCATGTGGTGGTGAACCCAACCACACAATTATTTTCGTTGATACTTTTTAACTGTAATTTTTTCTAGTGTTGTAAATCATAATGCAAATATCTGTGTTTTCTGAAGGTCTTAGATAACCCCTATAAAAAAGTACTTTGACCCCCAAAATGGTTGTTACCCATGAGTTGAGAAGTATTGAGGTAAGTGAAACTTTTGTCAACATGAATGAAGAGGTAGGGTTTACACAACTTCTTGGACTTCATCTGTAAAGTACTAGTGATGGGGTAATACTTCACAGAGTGATTTTCTGATAATCATTGTATCCATAATAATAATATTAAGAATGTCAGGGGCAAGGCACTTTAAAAGTACTGGGTGGTGGGCTTCATGATATTCCCAGTGGCTATGAATCTTTGTCGATAGGAAATTTAAACATTAATCAACATTCAATGTAAAATTTTCAATAAAAGATGTTTTAGGAAGATACCACCCCTCTCAAGTGATCCAGGACCCCTAACAGTAATACAATATTTGTTTCATTGTGTGAAAGGCACCAAAAAAAAAAAAAAAAAAATGGCGTGTAGCAGTGAGCTCCAGGAGTCCAATGACAACACCACTTTAACAGAAGTTGCCCCCCCCCCCTTTTTTTTTCATCCTTGGAAACCATTTCAATTTGCTATTCCTATATCCTCAAGAGGACAACAAATAGTCAATCTTAACAAAGTTCAATTGAAAAGTTTAGACAGGAAACCGCAATTCATTTAATTTCAACAAGAGTAGCACAAAGATCCCCTCTTTTTAGCCTTACAATAGACAGTAAAAGACAAAACCTCAATAAAAATACATTATATCTATTAACTCCAATTAATATTATATAAGTTCAGATTGTAACATGGACAACTTACTGGAGAACAAACCCCTCAAAAATTAACTCTTAGCATTAGCCATCCACTGTCAATAACGCCTTTGTTAGAGATGAAAACTTGTATACTCCTCCCTTATCTAGGCTTGGATGTTTTTAGGGCAAACTTCCTACTGCCAGTTAATGACAATTCACAAAATTTTAGTGGTACAGATGTAATGGGAATAATAAAGTGCTTTATGATTGAGTTTATGACTTGCTTGATAGATACTCATACCTGGTACTGTAAATTTGTCCAAAAGCATCTATCTAGGATAAGCACTAGAAGTGAATCGATTACTATTATTTTGCTAAATGAACATAGTAACAAGCTGCCTATTAAATACTTATCTCTATACTTTTATATTAGTGCAAATCTCAGTTCTCATCAGAAAAGGGTCTTTCCGAACTAGATGGTATTTAATACAGTCACAGAACTGGTCAAAAAGGTATGGAGAACATGCTTCATTAGTGTGTTCAGCCACAAACAGGATGCCCCTAACACCAAGGATCAAGGAACATTACCAAAGAGTGGGTGTAGATATAGTAAAAGCCAAAGGTAGAAGAGGACAGGGATGAAGCATCAAAAGTAAGCCAAAAATAACAAGGAAGCCAATCAGCATTCAAGCATGAATAAGGGAGAAGTATACAAGTTTCCATCTCTAACAAAGGAGATATTAACTAATGGCTAATGATAAGAGAGTTAATTTTTGAGGGGTTTGATCTCCAATATATGTATAACATTAATTGGAATCAATAGATATAATGTTTTTTGTTGAAGTTTTATCTTTTACTGTCTATTGTAATGCTAAGTGTGGGAGGGGGCCCTCAAGACCTCGCATTTACACTTGTAGCACCTGTGATTGGTGAATAAAGATGCCACTAGTCAGTAGTAGCTGAGCAGAAGAGACATAAGTGGGGTTTAGGTTTCATGAGCTTGGGAGGAGGGGAGGACCATGATGGGAGTGCAAGAGAGAAGATGAAAAGTGGCCATGAAGCAGAGGAAGCAATAACTCAGGGCTATCGATAGTAGAGTATATTCTAATTGCATGGAGATTAGGTATCTATCTATTCAGCTCTTGTGCTCATCAAGGCTTATTGTAAGTATAAAAGCTGTGAATATGTCTTTCATCTGGGAACTCAGTAACCAAAGGCAGGGTAGAGGCCCCGGGCTAGGTTTTAATTAACTTACGACAACAATTTTTAAAAAGGAAAGCTTTGTTTGGTGGTAAAAACTTTTAAACCCAGTACACAGAAATCAGAAGTGGGCAACCCCTATAATTTCTAGTCTAACCAGTGTTTCATAGTAAGACTGTACTTCAAAAAGGAGGAAGAGGAATAGGAAATGAAGGTACAAAGGAGACATGAATTGAGGATCCTAGAGGAGACACAGGTAGAACTAGGCATAATATAATAAAAATATACATTTTTATGAAATTCTCAAATAATAAATAACCTTAAGTTAAAAGATTTAATGCTTCCTTTCAAGTGCCTGTTTTACATAGTTCTGTATAATTGTGAACTTGGACATAGTCTTTGACTGTGAGGATGTTTTACGTGAAATATGTACCATTTAATAAAACTACATAATTTATAAAATTTCTCCATAAACTGAGCTTTAAGTCACAAAACATTGAAATTTTTATAAGAAATGAACATATTCAGTATTTTCTATGTTTATTGCTTTGCAATCTTTAATGGCTTAGATTGTGGTGTAGACTAAAAGAAACACAGCTAGGAACTCTGGGGCATTTAGTGAGGACAGGTTTCTGGATAAGCACAAACCTTAAAGCCTAACAAGGCACAGCGAGCATCTAGAAAAGTGGTCATGAAATTATTTCTTTCTGTTCTTTATTGAAAACATAAGTAATAGACACAGATACCTCTTCAGTCATTTTTGTGAAATTCAAAGGCTAAGGAGAGCAAGGACAGAACATTGTGCCACATTGATGGAGTGTTCAGAGGTCATCAAAACAGACTTTGATGAAAATCTATATTTTATAACAGCATGCTCTTCACCTAGTCAAGAGTGATAATGGACATAAGGACAGGGGGAATGGCTAAAGAGCTTATTCGTTTGTGAAGAATCATATTGACATTTTAAAAATCATTAATGAGCTTCCATTTCAAAATATTCTTGCATATAGTCATAAGTCTCAAGAACACCCATTACTCTTGTACTTAGCTTAGCCTGTGTTAATATTGCTATGAAACACTTATGCCTATCATAATGTAATATCAAAAGTTCTCAAACGAACTGCGTAAAAATTAATATTATCCATACTTAATTAAGTTTACTTAGTTTTTACCTAGGGCCTTTAAATATCCTATGAACCACCAAGACAGTCTATAGACTCAAAGCTATCATGATTTATTAGGTTACTTTAAACTGTCAATTTCTACAAATTTTTCATTATGAACTTTACTGTTTTATAAAGCATTGGTCAAGGGCTTGGCAAGGTTGTGTACACATGTAATTCCAAGACTAGGAAGGCAGAGGCCCATGGACTTTTGTAAGTTTGACGCCAACTTGGTTTATTACATAGTCAGTTCTAGGCCAGCAAGAACTATATACCAAGACTCTCATCACAAAACAAACAAACAAATGAACAAGTAATCTTGATCAAAACAGCAATCACATTTTCCCCTGGAGAAAATTCTCATGTAGCCTAGGCTAGCTTCTAAAATATTATTTGCTTGAAGACATGATTATGCATTGGATCACCAAACCTTTACTTTGAAGTGCTGAGGGACTGTGTGTACAGCTATGACTGGTTTCTGTAATGCTAGAGACTAAACTCAAAGCTTTATGCATGTTAATCAATCACTCTACCAAATGAGCTTTCACCATGGCCTCTCAACCATAACATTCCCAGAACTAGAAGATGCATTTCAAGAAGCATTTTGAAGGCACCGTAGCTAAAACCTGTGTAACTCATTTATTATAGCTGTGACAACTATCATGTCTATTCTTACTTGTCAATTTGCCTGTACCTGGGAATTACTAAAACCTAAGTAGCTGGGTACACTGTTGAGAGATTGTTCTTGATTAAATCATTTGAGGTAGGAAGACCCAGCTTTAATGTGGATATTTGGAAGTGAGAAGATCCACTTTTAATCTGGAAGTTGGAAGACCCGCATTTAATCTGAGCTATATCTTCTCCTGGCAGCCTATATAAATAAAGGACATTGAAGAAGAAAGCTTTTGCTCTTTGACTACTTGCCCTTACTCTCACCGTCAATTCTACTCCTTCATTGGCATTAGAGCCTATTTCTTCAGGATTCTGGCCTATACTGAAGACGAGCAAGAAATACAGCCTTGCACACTGAATACTGGATTCTTGGACTTTATAGTGGTAAAGATATTATTGGGCTAGTTGGATAACAACCTTTAAGCCATTCTAATTATATATATATATATATATATATATATATATATATATATATATATATATATATATATATATATAATACTATTATTATTTTCCTCTAAAAAACCCTGACTAATATAACAACATACCTAAGAAATACTAAAGATGTTTATTTGCTCAGGAGTTTGATGATTCCAACTCATAGATATCTGCCTCCATTGCCCCAGTGTAAAAAGAAAAACTACTCACATCATGGCAAGAGAAAAAAATAGACTTTTCAAAGTTATAATCCATCAACACAACTTTTTTTTTTTTTGTAGACCATCCAGCTATGAATTCACCCATAACTTAATCCATTGATAACATTAAATTCAATAGAATCACCATCTGGGCTCCAAATCTTAATCATATGATCCTTTAGGGAAATTTAATATCTAAAGCATAACATTCTACCCAAGTTCCACAAAGTCTCATCCATCTCATAAGGCAAAATAAACTTATGTGTTTCGAAGAGTTCTCAGCACTCCTTTTAGCTTTTCTCAAAAGCCCAAGGTGAAAGTCTTCTGGGACTAAAGGATAAAACTCTTGCTTTGAGATCCTATAAACTAAAAAAAATAAATAAATAAACTAAAAAAAAAAACCAAGTCACAGCCTTCCAATACATAATTTATAGGGCAAATTTCCAATTTTGAAGGGGAGAAATGTGGACATAGAAACAAAAAGAAAGGAGAAATAAAACCAAAGGAAGAGCCCAGCACAGCAGAATAAATGTTAAAGCTATAGCTTCATAGATAGTATTAGGCACCATAATGTGATTCTGAAGAATTAGGGCAAATCTGTTCCAGATGTTTTGTTCCTACATCCCATATGATGCTTCTCTTCCTTCTTTGGGCTTCCTCAGCAGATATTCTACATTTCTGGCATTCCAACCTCTTTGGTTTATATTGTAGCTTCAGGTTCTCACAAGGCTTCAAGCATTGCCTACTTAGAAGCTGTTTGTATCGATTCTAGTCATGCCATACATTGCCCAATCTTCTAGCCTTCCCTTTGAAATTGAATTGAAAGCTTTCCAGTCTGCACACTTGCTAAACCACACCATGCAGGTAGAAGGCAAACCCTCTTCTCAGCTCAGGCAGGAGCCAGGACACTAGGGCAAGGGCTTCATGGTGTCTCAGCTCAGGCAGGAGCCAGGCCACTAGGGCAATGGCTTCATGGTGTCTCAGCTCAGGCAGGAGCCAGGCCACTAGGGCAATGGCTGCATGGTGTCTCAGCTCAGGCAGGAGCCAGGCCACTAGGGCAATGGCTTCATGGTGTCTCAGCTCAGGCAGGAGCCAGGCCACTAGGGCAANACATTTGGCTATTTCTGAGCTTTCAGTCCATGGCTGGCTAAGTGCATTGTTATGGGTGTGTGGAGAGGTAGAGCACAATAGAGGAGCATATAGAGGGAAACTGGTAGGCATCAGGAACTAGAAGGGAGAAGTAACAGAGGTCATGCTAGAACTTTTAAAGGTACAACCCCATTAGACACACTTGTTCAAATAGACCACAGCTCATCATAAGCCATTTGGCTATGAATAACTAATGTATTGATCTATTGTTGTACTTTGCCCTCTCGTGTCCCAATCATCTCTCAATGTCATTACTGTCTGTAGGAGAATAGCTAACATATACAATATTCAGGAGATATATTATATCCAATTCCCCATACCTGTAGTAACATTGTATTGGTAAATTGTATATGTAACTTAAGCTTGTTGGTGTGAACTGGAGCACAAAGGGCAGCAGCATGCTCATTTCAAATGTCCTCCAAATATCCCTGCCCTGGAGCTGGCTGTGCTCCTAACTCAATGACAAGGAAAAAGGAAAGCGATAAACAACTGAGGGATTATACATGTTATAACCTTGAGATCAGTCAGTAAGTAGAGCACTCCCAATAGAGGTTAATAATATTTGTTTCATGATAGAAAAAAAAATGCTCATATGGAAACAGAAGGAAAAAAATTCATTTGTGGATAGTCTGTCTGGGAATCTCTCAGTCAGAAATTCCAGTATAACATGGTAATTCATCAAGATTTCCCCAGTCATATCTGCTGCTGTATGCATCTGGTTTGATATTTTTGTATCTGTGTGCCGCTTATGTCTGCTAATTGTTCTTTTGTGTTTGCTTAATGAACTCCTTCCCAGCCAAAGTCAAGGCTATCATAGATCATTCTTTATGTGAAACAATACCATCACATAAATGGTTAAAATGTTAAAAGTCCTAAAAGCAGATGCACCAACCAATAGAGAGTATTTTAAAGAGCTATAAATCTAAATCTTAGGCACCTAAAGCCAACAGAGGTACCCAAACCATACATTATAGAAAGGCCATCTTCTCTAGTAACTTGTCCTGGGTAAAGTAGATGTCCACATTAGGAAATGGAAATGCACTCCTGTGTCTGAGCCATCACAAGAAAACAATCACCCAAAGTGGATCGAAGGCTTCAATGTAAAGCCAGAGTCTTTGCAAATACTTGAAAAAAAAAAAAAAAAAAAAAAAAAAACGGTAGAAATAATAAATATTTTAACCTGGCATCCAAACACTCATGAAATGATGGAACAAAGCACACATTTAAGATTCATCCATGTATTATGCAGATTGAAAGTTCTTGTCAATTGGTCATTATAAAAAGTATTCCTTTGTATCAAAGTTTTACAGTTTGTTTATAAACTCATCCCCTGAAGGACAGTCTTATTGTTTCCAGGTTTTGAGGAGCGAACAATGTTGCTGAAAGTATCTGTATGCAGGTTTCAGTGTGAATATACTTTCAATGCAGATGGATAATTAGGGATAAAAAATGTTAAGTCACATGCTCATACAGGGAGGATATGTTTATGTTTATAGCAAATTGCTAAAAGGGTTTACAAAGTTGTTCTACCACTTTGACATCCCCATTAGCACAAAGACTCCTAGCTATGCTCTCTTTTAGCCAGTGACAGTGACGGATGCTGAAAAACTTTGGGATTTTAGCCTTTTAATTGGTGTGTAATTGTATATTCTTACTGCTTTAATTTGCACATCTCAATAACAACTTATGTTAACCATTTTTTTACATGAGCCCTTTGTATCTGTGTATCATTTCATCTGACATATGCCTTCAGCACTTTTGTCTACATATTTACAAGCCTGCTTGTTTTCTTACAGTAGAATATTTGAATTGCACATTTTGATGGGTCATTTATTGGATGTGCATTTTGCAAATACTTATTCCCTGTTTGGGGTTTGCCTATCTGTTTCTTAACAGTATTCTTTGTAAAGCTCATGAGACATACATACATACATACATACATACATACATACATACATACACACATGCATATATACACACATACATACACATTTAAAGCCAACCTAGCATTGTTATATTGCATAAATAATTCTTGTATATTTATACAAATTAATATCCAAACCAAGGTTTATGTAGATCTTCTCTGTATTTTCTTCTTCAAGTTTTGTAGATTTTTCTTTTGGAGGTCTAAGGTCCATTTCAGTCAAGTTTTGTAATGAATTTTGTCTACCTTTAGATTCATTGTTTTAGATAGAAGTCAGTCCCCCTTGTTTGAAAAGCATCATTCCCAGTGCGTTTGTGTTAATGTGAACAATTAGTTGCTTATGTAACTAGTTTTGGATACTCTGTTTTGCCTCATTGAACAATGTGTCTATTACCCCAACAGTATAATGCTGCATTTCTTTAGATCTCTAAGTTTGTCTCTAAACTTCTAAAACAATTGCTATAAATCTCCTTTCTTTCTTCTTATTTTCAGAGTTATATTGGCTATTTTATGTGTTCTGTCTCATACAAATTTGAGAGTAATTTTAACAATATATTTAAAAAAAATTATCCAGAAACTTTTATTTGGATAGTTGTGATTCTATAGTCAAATTGAAAGAAATGTCAGATTTGGATTCTAAAGAATATATCCCCTCTAACTCTGATTTGGGGGATTTAGCTGTTTTCTTCTTTCTACAATCTTCCTGTTTTTCCCCAATGGATCCTTGACCAAATAAGATTCTTACCAAAATAACATAAAATGTTCCTATAATGAAACTCTGACTCCTCTTTCTCTCTCTCCTTCCCTCCTGTGTGTGTGTGTAGGGGTGGGGGCCTCCTTTGATTCTAGAGGGAGTATCAATTTGTTGTTTTTAACATAACTTACAATCAACTTTCTGAAAATAATTATTCAAATGTGCATATAACTTTATGGAATTCAGGCGCTTCTCAGGTAAACCATGTCTGTGAGTTGTGTTTTCTCTGCTTGTTCCTCCAGATTTGGGTTGTGGTGGTTCCAGATTTTTGATGTATCCAAGAAAACCCGAGTTCAATTTTATTTGGTTTTAAGGACTTCAGTGATGACTTTGATGACCTTGGAGCTCTTGCATGTTGGAACAGAGCCAAAATCAAAGGCTTCATTCTCTTAACTTTTCTATATCTGCACCTTAACATACTCTCATACTAAAACAAAACCCAAAACAGCAAAGTATAGAATTCCATTCTATATACCATGACTATTTTCTGTTTTGTAGTATTTATTTTTTTAGTATTTTATATAACAATCAGTAATAATAGCACCTATGACAGTCATAAGGCACTAAGTAAAATATTTTATTTTTTTATTGAATAAATGGAGAAAAACAGGATAGTGTACTTATTTCCAGTCAAATAGCCAGAATGTAGCAAAGACAAACATATTTTTCTCAAAAACTTATGTTATCTATCATCTATCTATCTATCTATCTATCTCTGTATATAGACAGATATAGATATGTAGCTATATATGTAGTTAAATAATTATATAGATATTGATGATAGATAGATAGATAGAAAGAGATAGAGATAGACATAGATTGAGATATATTTGACTTTTGGAGACAGGATCTCTCTGTAGCTCTGAATGTCCTAGAACAGTCACCAGGCTAGCCTTGAACTCATATCCTTCTATCTCAGCCTCTTGAGTGATCAAGTTAACTGCTTGTGCTTCTATGTTCCACTTTGCCACACCCACTCCAGGAGTGGCTGCGTGACAGGCCCAAAAGCTTCGACACACTCCCAAGGCGAAAAGTTCACGGAAACTTAGTCTCCTGGAACTGTGGCATCCTGTAATAATGAATGCTCCAAATCTGTCCTTGCTTTAGTTGGTGAACGGATCTGTGTGCTTTACCTCAATATTGTTTTCTTATAAGTGCCTATAAGGATTAATTTTGACATATAGCTAAGTTAGATTAACCTCCACCAGTATTCCAATATCCTAGGAAATTATTGAGCCAACCTTGGGCTTTGATCTTTGTAAGAATGTTACCCAGTTAGATGAAAATGCCTCCAGTGTTGATAGAGAGTGAAAGAAATCAGGCATTACAATTTACTAGAATAGATCTAGTAACCTCAGGGCTAGTCTACATAGTCCATTTAGAAAAATAGATAGCTGAGTCACTCCCACAGGAATTTACAATGACCTAGGAAGAAGGAAGGTTGTGGTCTAAGAAGGAACTAGAGTAAATACTTTGAACAATAGATAGCTGAGTCACTCCCATACACAGGTATTTACAATGGCCTAGGGGGAAAGTGGACTTTACTGTAGACTAGAACTGGAACTATGTCAAGGGCATGAAGTCCTTGCCCCTGGCTTCTAAGAATAAGCTGACCTTAGGTAGGGCTGCTTTTGATCCCAGTTGTTAACACTGATTTTTATCCCAGTTTGTTCCTGTTAGCTTTTATGTATGCATTACTCTGTTTTGATGTAAAAGTCATTTTGCATCAGACAACTTCAGTGTACCTTGGCTGACTTGTCAACTAACTTCTTTGCTTTCTTCTGTAATATATAAGTCTGATACTTGCTTTGAGAACTTACATTCAGATACAGCACCACCACCACCCCTCTCTCTCTCTCCCTCTCTCTCTCTCTCTCTCTCTCTCCCTTTAAGGGTCATCCACTGACTTCTTGTCCGCCTGAATACCGAGACCCTGATTCCCCACGGGTGGAGGGACCAACTGAGTCCAGTCCTCCAGTCCCTGGCACCACTTGAAAACTCCATTCTTTTTTTTTTTTTTTTTTTTTTTAAGATTTATTTTATTTATTATATGTGAGTACACTGTAGCTGTCTTCAGAAACACCAGGAGAGGGAGCCAGATCTCCTTACTGATGGTTGTGAGCCACCTTGTGGTTGCTGGGATTTTAACTTATCACCTTCGGAAGAGCAGTCGGGTGCTCTTACCCACTGAGCCATCTCACCAGCCCCCTGAAAACTCCATTCTTAAATGTTGAATATGTTCTGTTTCTGAATGAAAGCAGCACAAAGATTGGAGCTGCCACATCTAAAAATGAACATGTGCCATTATTTCATGAGTGAACCTCACAAATAGCAATTCTCTTTTGTGGTTTTTATGTTTATTTTGTGGTTAGAGCACTGTGTGAATATAATTGGGTAGGTTAAATAGTCAGGAAGCTAAAAGAGATAATCACAGTTGGTTTGTACTGGCAGAAAGCTGTTCATTACTTAAACCATTTACTCTTCCTTAATTCTGAATTACTGTTGATTGTCCTCTGGTGTGTAGCTTCAAATTGCTGATGAAATATTGAGGTTTAAATCCAGAACTTGGAAATGCTTGCAGAATAAATGGAAGCCACATCACATTAATAAGTTCAAAGTCCCACCTGGCTTGTGTAACAGCTTTGTATGGAACTGGGGAATAA
>LR752407.1:28191-87449 GCA_902729485.2 Mus minutoides | reverse complement strand
GTGTGAGGTGGAATCTCAGGGTTGTTTTGATCTGCATTTCCCTGATGATTAAGGATGTTGAACATTTTTTCAAGTGCTTCTCAGCCATTCGGTATTCCTCAGTTGAGAATTCTTTGTTTAACTCTGTGCCCCACTTTTTAATGGGGATATTTGATTTTCTGGTGTCTACCTTCTTGAGTTCTTTATATATATTGGATATAGATGCTGAGAAAGCATTTGACAAAATCCAACACACATTCATGATAAAGGTCTTGGAAAGATCAGGTTTTCAAGGCCCTTACCTAAACATGATAAAAGCAATCTACAGCAAACCAGTGGCCAACATCAACCTAAATGGAGAGAAACTGGAAGCAATCCCACTAAGATCAGGGACCAGACAAGTCTGCCCACTTTCTCCCTACCTATTCAATATAGTACTTGAAGTCCTAGCTAGAGCGATTCGACAACAAAAGGAGGTCAAGGGAATACAAATTGGAAAGGAAGAACTCAAATTATCGCTATTTGCAGATGATATGATAGTATATATAAGTGACCCCAAAAACTCCACCAGAGAACTCCTAAACCTGATAAACAGCTTTAGTGCAGTAGCTGGATATAGAATTAACTCAAAGAAATCGATGGCCTTTCTCTATACAAAGGATGAACTGGCTGAGAAAGAGACCAGGGAAACATCACCCTTCACAATAGTCACTAACAATATAAAATATCTTGGTGTGACTCTTACGAAGGAAGTGAAAGATTTGTATGACAAGAACTTCAAGTCTCTGAAGAAAGAAATTGAGGAAGATCTCAGAAGATGGAAGGATCTCCCATGCTCATGGATTGGCAGAATCAATATAGTAAAAATGGCTAACCTGCCAAAAGCTATCTACAGATTCAATGCAATCCCCATCAAAATTCCAACTCAATTCTTCAAGGATCTAGAAAAGACAATTAGCAAGTTCATCTGGAATAACAAAAAACCTAGACTAGCGAAAACTCTTCTCAACAATAAAACAACCTCTGGTGGAATCACCATGCCTGACCTCAAGCTGTACTACAGAGCTATTGTGATAAAAACTGCATGGTACTGGTACAGCAACAGACAGGTAGATCAATGGAATAGGATCGAAGACCCAGAAATGAATCCACACACCTATGGTCTCCTGATCTTTGACAAGGGAGCTAAAACTATCCAGTGGAAAAAAGACAGCCTTTTCAACAAATGGTGCTGGCACAACTGGCAGCTATCATGTAGAAGACTGGGAATTGATCCATTTTTATCTCCTTGTACTAAGGTCAAGTCTAAGTGGTTGAAAGACCTCCACATAAAACCAGAGACACTGAAACTTATAGAGGAGAAAGTGGGGAAAAGCCTCGATAATATGGGCACTGGGGGAAAATTCCTGAACAAAACAGCAAAGGCTTGTGCTGTAAGATCAAGAATTGACAAATGGGACCTCATAAAGTTGCACAGCTTCTGTAAGACAAAAGATACTGTCAACAGGACAAAAGGGCCACCAACGGATTGGGAAAAGATCTTTACCAATCCTAAATCAGATAGGCAATAGAGGTTCTTAAAGATAAACTTAATAAATTCCTCAAAGAAATACACACACACACACACACACACACACTGGGAGGGAAAAATATCATTTAAAGAAAGCCAAGAAAAAACAAACAGGTGAAAGAAATGAATAAAACTCTTGATGATCTAAAATGAAAATGAAAACAATAAAGAAAACACAAAATGGAGGACTCTTAGAGATGGAAAACATAGGTAAGGGAACAAGAATTATATACACGAGCATCACCAACAGATACAAGCAGTGGAGAGAGAATCTCAGGCATTGAAGATAAAATAGAAGAAATTTATATATCAGTCAAAGAAAATGTTAAATGTAAAATGTTCCTGACACAAAACATCTAGGAACTGGAACAGTATGGAAAGACCAAACTAAAGAATAATAGAAATAGAAGAAGGAGAGGATTTCCAGGTCAAGGATTCAAAATATATTTAACAAAATCATAGAAGAAAAATTTCCTAACCTTAGGGAGGACATGCCAATAAAGGTAAACAAAGCATATAGAACACCAACTAGATTGGACCAGAAAAGAAAGTCACTGTACCACATAATAATCAAAACAATAAACACGGAGAACAAAGAAAGAATATTAAAAATTGCAAGGGGAAAAATGTCAAGCAACATAATAAAGTCAGACCTATTAGAATTATGCCTGGCTGCTCAATAGAGACTGGAAAAGCTAGAAGGTCTGGGCAAATGTAATGGAGACTCTAAGAGACCAGGAATGCCAGCCCAGCCTACTATACCTAGTAAAACTTTTAATGACCATAGATGGAGAAAACAAGATATTTCATGAGAAAGTCAATTTAAGCAATATTTATCCACAAAACTGGCCTTTCAGAAAGCATTTACAGGAAACCTCCAACCCAGCAGCTTAACTACACCCACAAGAACACAGTGAATAGATAACTTCATATTAGCAAAACTCAAAGAAGAGAAATTCATACACTCCACTACCACCACTACAACCATCACCACCACCACCAACAAAATAACATTGGGAATTAACAATCAATGCTCATTCATTATTATCTGTTAATATCAATGGACTAAATTTCCAAAAAAAAAGTCACAAGCTAACAAACCAAATATGAAAACAGGATTTGTTCTTCTGCTGCTTATGAGAAATATACTTCATCATCAAAGATAGACATTACCTCAGATTGAAGGGTTGGAAAAAGATTTTCCAAACAAACAGACTCAAGAAGCAAACTGGTGTATCTGTTTCAGTATCTTACAAAATAGATTTCCAAAGAAAATTAATCAAAGGATATGGAGAAAGAAATTTCATATTCATTAAAGACACCTCAATTGTGAGCACCTATGGTCCCAATGCAAGGACACCCACGTTAGTAAAAGAAATACTACTAAAGCTTAAATCACATATTAAACCCCATACATTAATAGTGAGAGACTTCAATACCCCATTCTCACCAATAACAAGTCATTCAGAAAAAAAACTAAACAGAGAAATAATGGAGCTAACAAACATTGTGACTCAAATGGATCTAACAAATAGCCACAGAACATTTCACACAGACACAAAAGAATATACCTTTTCACCACCTCATAGAACTTTGTCTAAGATTGACTGTACACTTGGTTGCAAAATAAATCTCAACAGATACAAGAAAATTGAAATAACCCCCTGTATCTAATCATTCTCCCACAAGTTAAAGCTGGATTTTAAAGGCAACAGAAACAATAGAAAGCCTACAAACTCATACAAACTGGACAATTTTCTATTGAATGATTACTTAGCCAATGAGTAATAAAGAAATTAAATACTTAATACCAATACTCCTCAAGTTATTCTGCAAAAGAGAAACAGAAGCAACACCGAGAAACTCATAGATTTGAGGCTGCAGTCACCTGATACCCAAACACACAAATACTCAACACAGAAAGAGAATTACAGACCTCTTTCCCTCATAAACATTAATGTAAAAGTTCCCAATAAAATATTTACAAAATGAATTCAAGAACACATCAAAAATATCATCTACCATGATCAAGTAGGCTTCATCCAAAAGATGCAGGGATCATCAATATATGAAAATTTATCAGTATAATGTACCATATAATAAAAGAAGGAAAAACCACATTTTTCATTAGATGCTGAAAAACCTAACACCCTTTCATGATAAAAGTCTTGGAGAGACCAGGGATACAAGGTACATAACCAAACATAAGAAAGGCAATATAGAGCAAGCCAATAGCCAACATCAAATTAAATGGAGAGAAATTTAAACCAATTCCACTAAAATTAGGGACAAGATAAGGCAGTCTATTCTCTTTATCTCTATGCAATATATAACTTGAAGCTCCAGCTAGAGAAATAAATCAACTTAAGGGGATACAAATTGAAAAGGAAGAAGTCAAAGTGTTATTATTTGCAGATGATCTAATAATATACATGAGTGACCCCCCCAAATAAACACTTTCAGTGAAGTGACTGGATATACAATATATATATATATATATATATATATATATATATATATATATATATATATAATCAATAGCCCTCTTATATACAAACAACAAATCAAGGAAACACCATCTTTCATAATAGTCACAAATAATATAAAATTTTTTATGTAACTTTAACCAAGCAAGGGAAAGGCCCATATGAGAAGAACTTCAAATCTCTGAAGAAAGAAATTGAAGAAGATATCAGAAGATGAAAAGATCTCCATGTTCATTAATCTGTAGAATTAACAGTAAAAATGGTTCCTACCAAAAGCAATCTGCAGATTCAAACAGTGCTGTCCTACCTGGTTATCGGCATGTAGAAGACTGCAAGTAGATCCATATCTATTATCCTGCACAAAACTCAAGTCCAAATGGATTAAGGATTTCAACGTAAAACCAGAAACACTGAACTTGTTAATAGAGAATGTAGGGAATAGCCTTGAATGCAATGGCACAGGAACCAACTTTCTAAACAGACCACCTTTAAATGCACAGGCATTTAAATCAACAATTTTATTTTATTAGATATTTTCTTCATTTACATTTCAAATGTTATCCCAAAAGTCCCCTATACCCCCCCCGCCCAACTCCCCTACCCACTCACTCCCACATCTTGGCCCTGGCATTCCCCTATACTGGGGCATATTAAGTTTGCAAGACCAAGGGGCCTCTCTTCCCAATGATGGCTGACTAGCCCATCTTCTGCTACATATGCAGCTAGAGACACAAGCTCTGGGTGTACTGATTAGTTCACATTGTTGGTCCATCTATAGGGTTGCAGAACCCTACAGCTCTTGGGTACTTTCCCTAGCTCCTCCATTGGGGGCCCTGTGTTCCATCCTATAGATGATTGTGAGCATCCACTTCTGTATTTGCCAGGCACTGGCATAGCCTCACAAGATATGATTAATAAGTGGAGCTTCAAGAAACTGAAAAACTTCTGTAAGGCAAAAGACATCATCAATAGGGGAAAATAGTAGCCTACAGAATAGAAAAATTATTTTTACCAACTGCATGTTGGTGCATAATGTTGTAGATTGTTGTCTGTTTTTTCTGCCTTGTTTCCTGTGCCTGTACTCAGGTGAGGTCAGATGAAATCTTAACTAATCAGATAAGACTAGAGCTTGCAATTGGGCAGTGGAAGGGAAAGCAGAACTGAATGTATTAGAGAGGAGACAGAGAGATACAGACACAGAGAGACAGAGACAGGAGTGACAAGATGGTACCTGAAGAAGAGGCAGCTCAGCCAGAACCACATGGTCCTAGGAGCCATAATTAACTGGGGATTTCATAGATAGATGATTGAATACTGTAAGGCACATCTGTCCAATCTCGGTGTGCAGCCTGTATCAATATCAACTGAGTTTTGAGCTCTTCCTATAGGAATTTGAGGGGGTTGAGGATTTACTGTTAGAAATCTGGTTGGCAAATTACAAGCCTCTGGAGTTTTCATTTTAAGGGGGCTGAGGGGATTAGAGCCATTGGCAGCCAGTTTCAGCAGGCTGCCTTTGCAGGCAGATGGCTTAGAAATTGCTAGTGGTTAAGCAGCAGCTAACCAAGAGAACCTGGGCAGACAGACCACTGCTTGGGGATCCCCATGCAGGTGGAGAGACCTCTGTTGCCAGTGCCTAGCCAGCCATGGATTGGTTTTTGTAACTACATACTACAGGAGAGAGGGCTAACATCAAAAAAGAACTCAAGAAACTAGACATCAGCAAACTAATCTAATTTTAAAAAAATGGAGTACAGATATACACAGTTCTCAACAGAAGACTCTTAAATACCTGAGTAATACTTAAAGATATGTTCAACAACCTTAGCTTTCAAAGAAATACAAATGGTCTGTTGTTTTGTATCAAGGATTGATGAGAGCTGCATAGTAATGACATGAAATCAGCTTTAATATTATGTACCCTTAACCTGATATAAAATAAAATAAAATAAAATAAAATAAAATAAAATAAAATAAAATAAAAAACAAACCATGGTCATAGAATGATAGATTATGGTTCTATAAGTGACTATCAGTAAGGATTCTTCCCAGTCAGGCCTTCACATAAAAACACATCCCAATGAACACTTTCAACCTTGTGAGACTTGCAAACTATATTTTTAACTTACAAAAATGTCAAAATAATAAGTGGGTGTTTTTTTAAGGCGCAGCATCCATAGGAATTTGTGTGAAAGTAACCTGATGAGCACAATGGTTACTCTTCTATTGTGGTGATAAAACACCAAAACCGAAGCCACTCATAGAAGAAAGCATTTAACTGGCAAAGGTTTAGAGTCCATGGCAGAATGACTACTTGATGGCAGAATCACTGAGGTCTTAGACTCAAACTACAAACATGAGATAGGGAGAATAACATAAGCCTTTTAAAACCTAACAGCCAACCTGTAGCGCCATACCTACTTCAACAAAGCTAAACTGCTAATCCTTCCCAAAGGGTTTCAACCAACGGGGCATCAAGTATTGACCCTATGAGGTTCATTTTCATTCAAACAACTACAGAGTACTTGCATAATATTCTAAGCAAAAGTCCAGTGTTCACTATTCCTTGTGAAAAGGGAAAGTATATAATTAAAGCATAATTCATAAAGAGATTTGAACAAGTGGAACAAAATGATGTAAAGAGGTATAAATTAGTAAATGAGTGAATTAAATTCATCTAATGTAGTTTAATTAGCCTGGAATATCTAAATGCATATTTGGACCTGTCCATTCTACTGTGTTACAACATTGAAGACCAAATAAAAATGAAATACTTTGATTATTAGCATTATCATATTTTATAACCCAATTAATCATGAAGACTCTTATCCTTCCAGGCTTTCCAAGACAGCACAAAAATTCTGTGGCATGGTATCATTGATGTTCCAACAAAGTACCATTCTCAATATAATTAAGAAGGTGAGCATTATACAAATTATTCCAAAGGCATTCACATTTGCATGCACACACTCCCCCACATACCAATAAATTATTCTGTTTATCAACACTAACTTTTATGATTAAGTACCATAGAAAAATATCTTGAAGGGGAAGTAGGAAAACACATTGAAATTAAGGTGTAGTGCATTATGTTCATGTTATACTCAATAAAATATGTATCATATATTCTGCTATACATACAAATATAGAAAAAAAGCTGAGAAATACTACTTATGCAAAGACTGAACAATGAACCATGAGTGAAGCTAATGAAATGTACTATTCTTTAGTCATTAACTGGGTGGGTGCTAATGTACTTTTTTCTGGAGTAATAATAGTTTATGTCAAGCTTTGAAAAACTATAAAGTTAAAGTCATAACTCTTGCTCTCTTCCTTAGTGGTCTTATTTTTTTTCAAAGATGGGTGAAAGTATAGTGATATTGATTTTATTTCCTAATAGTCATCTCTTACATAGACTTTCGGAATGCTATTACAATCCCAGGAACAGTGAGCGGTGACAAGTTAAAGGCTGTGTGTACCATTTGTGTAGCACTAGTGGTGAGAATTTCAGATAATGTCCTACATTCATAGAACAGTCATTTGAATTTCCAGCATCACTGAAGTACTTTCTTAGTTACAAAAAGACCTTAGCAAAGTGCTGGCATGGATGTGCAGTAAAGTGCATCTGCTGGGGAGGAGCAGGCAGTGTAAGCACAGGAGTCTGTGTTTAATCTAAAAAGAGAAGCAAATGCTATCTCCATTCTGAGCACTGCTTCCCAAATCAAAATGCGTTCCCTTGAAGATAATGAAAGCCGCTTTGGCAAATCCATTTCTGCACGTTGGTAATGTGCATGTGTTATCTTCTCAAAGGTTGTGGAAGGCACATTAATAGGGGTTTCCAGACTCCCTTAAAAAAAGGCATCAGAGGCACTGAGTGCACTCAAGCAAACTCATTCTCTGAGTAGCCAGACCTCTGTCCTGTGAAGAAGGCTGGGCTAATGGTGCAGCAAATGCCTTTGAATGGCAGTTATTCTTCTTCGGTTTATTTATATTTTTTAAAAGATCATCATCATGCGGGGGGAGGGGGGACAGAATACACTATAACTAAAATGAACTGCTGTTTCTTGAACCAAGCAAAATATGCTGGCTGAGTTAACATTTTGTTGTAGTAGAGAGAAAAGCATACCTTTCCCCAACAGTGGTATTATTAGATTTAACAATGAGTAAAATGATAGAAAGCTATTATTTGGATTTTTTTTTTTTTTACAAATTACTCCCAACATTTAAAATGTCTAGAGAAAAAAAATGTTCTCCTGCTATACTCAAGAAACAACTTGTCCTGCCTACAAAAACAGTAAGAGAGGGAGGTAGAGAGTGATCACATCCATACACCTTATGTTCTGTATTGTGAGCAACCATTATGTTTTTCTACCAATTATTGTTAGTCTTCTACTATACCTAATTTATGAATTATACCTTACAATCACCATGATGGTATCGAAAACAACTTTTATGGATCTTAGTACAACTAGGGAACTTGGAATTCACTGCCCATGATAGAGTAATTGTTGTCACTATAATTGGTACACAACAAAAGAAAACTCATGAGTCAATTCAAAAAGGTTAAGTCATTAAGGAATTTGTTAAGAAGGTTGAGTACTTGGGGTAAAATCTGAGTTGACTATGTATCCAAATACTGATTCCAGTCATTTTAAAAAGCTAATGCAGAAATTCTGATCAAAGATATAGGCAGGTAGAGCCTCTCGCACTGTTATTTAAACGTCCTTATGATCCTAACTATTATGACCATATACATTTTTTTCCAATTTTTTTTCTGTATCCATTCCTCTGTTTGAGGGACATCTGGGTTCTCTCCAGCTTCTGAATATTATAAATAGTGCTGCTATGAACATAGTAGAGCCTGTGTTCTTATTACCAGTTGGAACATCTTCTTGATATATGCCCAGGAGAGGTATTGCTGAATCCTCTGGTAGTACTATGTCCAATTTTCTGAGGAACTGCCAGACTGATTTCCAGAGTGGTTGTACAAGCTTGTACTACCACCAACAATGGAGGAGTGTTCCTTTTTCTCCACATCCTTGCCAGCATCTGCTGTCACATGAATTTTTGATCTTTGCCATTCTGACTGGTGTGCAGTAGAATATGAGCATTGTTTTGATTTGCATTTCCCATTTTCAGGTGCTTCTCAGCCATTTGATATTCCTCAGATGAGAATTCTTTGTTTAGCTCTGTGCCCCCTTTTTAATGGGGTTTTTGATTTTCTGGAGTCCACGTTCTTGACTTTTTTATATATATTGAATATTAGTCCCCTATCTGACTTAAGATTGGTAAAGATCCTTTCCCAGTCTGTTGGTGGCCTTTTTGACTTTTTTTAAAATTAGATATTTTCTTAACTTACATTTCAAATGCTATCCCAAAAGTTTCCTATACCTTTCCCCTGCCCTGCTTCCCTACCCACCCACTCCCACTTCTTGGCCCTGGCGTTCCCCTATACTGGGGCATATAAAGTTTACAATACCAAGGGGCCTCTCTTCCCCATCATGGTCGACTAGGCCATCTCTGCTACATATGCAGCTAGAGTCACGAGTTCTAGGGGTTCTGGTTAGTTCATATTGTTGTTCCTCTTTTAGGGTTACAGACCCCTTCAGCTTCTGGAGTACTTTCTCTAGCTTCTCAAATGGGGGCCCCATGCTCCATCTTATAGATGACTGTGAGCATCTACTTCTGTATTTGCCAGGCACTGGCATAGCCTCATATGAGACAGTTATATCAGGGTCCCTTCAGCAAACTCTTGCTGTCCTGTGCAATAGTGTCTCGGTTTGGTGACTGATTATGGGATAGATCCCCTGGTGGGGTACTCTCTGAATAGTCCAACCTTTCATCTTACCTGCAAACTTTGTCTCTGTAACTCCTTCCATGACTATTTTGTTCCCTATTCTAAGGAGGAATGAATTATCCATACGCTGGTCTTCCTTCTTCTTGATTTTCTTCTGTTTTGCAAATTGTATCTTGGGTATTCTAGGATTCTGTCCTAATATCTGCTTATCAGTGAGTGCATATCTAGTGACTTCTTTTGTGATTGGGTTACCTCACTAAGGATGATATCCTCCAGATACATCCATTTTCCCAAGAATTTCATAACTTCATTGTTTTTAATAGCAGAGTAGTACCAGGAGAAGTATTGCTGGATCATCTGGTAGTACTATGTCCAATTTTCTGAGGAACGGCCAGACTGACTTCCAGAGTGGTTGTGCAAGCTTGCTATCCCAACAGCAATGGAGGAGTGTTCCTCCTTCTCCACATCCTCACCAGCATCTGCTGTCACCTGAATTTTTAATCTTAGACATTCTGACTGGTGTGAAGTAGAATCTCAGGGTTATTTTGATTTGCATTTCCCTGATGATTAAAGATGTTGAACATTTTTTCAGGTGCTTCTCAGCCATTCGGTATTCCTCACTTGAGAATTCTTTGTTTAGCTCTATACTCCATTTTTAATGGGGTTATTTGATTTTCTGGAGTCCAGCTTTTTGAGCTCTTTGTATATATTGGATATTAATCCCCTATTAGATTTAGGATTGGTAAAAATCCTTTCCCTATCTGATGGTGGCCTTTTTGTCTTATTGACAGTGTCTTTTCCCTTACAGAAGCTTTGCAATTGTATGAGGTCCCATTTGTCAATTCTCAACAGCACAAGCCATTGCTGTTCTGTTTAGGAATTTTTCCCCTTTGCCCATATCTTTGAGGGTTTTCCCCACTCTCTCCTCTAAAAGTTTCAGTGTCTCTGGTTTTATGTGGAGTTCCTTGATCCACATACACTTGACCTTACTAAAAGGAGATAAGAATGGATCAATTCTCATTCTTCTACATGATAACTGCCAGTTGTGCCAGCACCATTTGTTGAAAATGTTGTCTTTTTTCCACTGGATGGTTTTAGATCCCTTGGCAAAGATCAAGGGACCATAGGTGTGTGGGTTCTAGTGAGTCTGTCTAAGGGTTTATCTATCTTGTTGATTTTCTCAAAAAACCAGCTCCTGGTTTGGTTGATTCTTTGAATGGTTCTTTTTGCTTCCACTTGGTTGATTTTGCCCCTGAGTTTGATTATTTCCTGCCTTATACTCCTCTTGGTGAATTTGCTTCCTTTTGTTCTAGAGCTTTTAGGTGTGCTGACAAGCTGCTAGTGAATGCCCTCTCTAGTTTCTTTTTGGAGGCACTCAGAGCTATGAGTTTTCCTCTTAGGAATGCTTTCATTGTATCCCATAAGTTTGGCTTCATTTTCATTAAACTCTAAAGTCTTTAATTTCTTTCTTTATTTCTTCATTGAACAAGGTATCATTGAGGAAAGTGTTGTTCAGTTTCCACGTGAATGTTGGCTTTCTATTATTTATGTTGTTATTGAAGATCAGCTGTAGTCTGTGATGATAATACATGGGATAATTTCAATATTTTTGTATCTGTTGAGGCTTGTTTTGTGACCAATTATATGGTCAGCTTTGGAGAACCTACCATGAGGTGCTGAAAAGAAGGTGTATCCTTTTGTTTTAGGATAAAATGTGCTGTAGATATCTGTTAAATCCATTTGTTTCATAATTTCTGTTAGTTTCACTATATATATGTTTAGTTTCAGTTTCCAGGATCTGTCCATTGATGAGAGTGGGGTGTTGAAGTCTCCCACTATTACTGTGTGAAGTGCAATGTGTGCTTTGAGCTTTACTAAAGTTTCTTTAATGAATGTGGCTGCTCTTGCATTTGGAACATAGATATTCAGAATTGAGAGTTCCTCTTGGAAGATTTTACCTTTGATGAGTATGAAGTGCCCCTTCTTGTCTTTTCTAATAACTTTGGGATGGAAGTTGATTTTATTCGATATTAGAATGGCTACTCCAGCTTATTTCTTCAGACTGTTTGCTTGGAAAATTGTTTTCCAGCCTTTTACTCTGAAGTAGTGTCTGTCTTTTTCCATGAGATGGATTTCCTATCAACAACAAAATGTTGGGCCCTGTTTGTGTAGCCAGTCTGTTAGTCTATGTCTTTTTATTGAGGAATTGAGTCCATTGATATTAAGAGATATTAAGGAAAAGTAATTATTGTTTCCTGTTATTTTGTTGTTAGAGTTGGGATTCTGTTCTTGTAGCTGTCATCTTTTAGGTTTCTTGAAGGATTACTTTCTTGCTTTTTCTAGGGCGTAGTTTCTGTCCTTATATTGGGGTTTTTCTGTTATTATCCTTTGATGGGCTGGATTCATGGAAAGATATTGTGTGAATTTGATTTTATCATGGAATACTTTGATTTCTCCATCTATGGTAATTGAGAGTTTTGCTGGGTATAGTAGCCTGAGCTGGCATTGTGTTCTCTTAGTGTCTGTATAACATCTGTCCATGATCTTCTGGCTTTCATAGTCTCTGGTGAGAAGTCTGGAGTAATTCTAATAGGCCTGCCTTTATATGTTACTTGACCTTTTTCCCTTACTGCTTTTAATATTCTGTCTTTATTTAGTGCATTTGTTGTTCTGATTATTATGTGTAGGGAGGAATTTCTTTTCTGGTCCAATCTATTTGGAGTTTTGTAGGCTTCTTGTATGTTCATGGGCATCTCTTTCTTTAGGTGTGGGAAGATTTCTTTTATAATTTTGTTGAAGATATTTGCTGGCCCTTTAAGTTGGGAATCTTCATTCTCTTCTACTCCTAGTATCTGTAGTGTTGGTCTTCTCATTGTGTCCTGGATTTCCTGGATGTTTTGAGTTAGAATCTTTTACATTTTGCATTTTCTTTGATTGTTATATTCATGTTTCCTATGGAATCTTCTGCACCTGAGAATCTCTCTTCCATCTCTTATATTCTGTTGCTGATGATCGCATCTATGGTTTCTGATTTCTTTCCTAGGGTTTCTATCTCCAGAGTTGTCTCACTTTGGGCTTTCTTTATTGTTTCTACTTCCATTTTTAGATCCTGGATGGTTTTGTTCAATTCCATCACCTGTTTGGTAATGTTTTCCTATAACTCTCTAAGGGATTTTTGTGTTTCCTCTTTAAAGGCTTCTAGCTGTTTACCTGTGTTTTCCTGTATTTCCTTCGTAAAGTCCTCCATCATCATCATGAGAAGTGACTTTAGATCCATGTCCTGTTTTTCTCGTGTGATGGTGTATCCAGGACTTGCTATGGTAGGAGAGTTTGGTTCTGATGATGCCAAGTAACCTTGGTTTCTGTTGCTTCTGTTCTTATGCTTGCCTCCTGCCATCTGATTATCTCAAGTGCTTGCTGCCCTCAATATATCTGATTGGATCCTGAACTTCCTATAATCCCAGTTGATTCAGGACTCCTCAAAGTCTAGTTTTCTCTGTTATCTTTTGATTGTGGGCTCCTGTGAACCTGAGATTATGGGTGTGTCAGAGTTCTTGGCAGTCAAGCTCCTCAGTGACCCTGAAATACTGGTGTGACACAGCTGTTATTATCCTGGGATCCTGTTGTCCTAAGATCCTGGGCATATTACAGTGCCTGGAAATGGTGTCTCCTTTGAGGACCATGGAGCTGTCTGGTCTGTTTGAAACCAAGGTAAACCAGAACTGATCAAAACATAATCAGCCACCAAACGTATACACTACTGCATATGCCAGCAAGATTTTGTTGAAAGGACCCTGATATACTGTCTCCCGTGAGGTTTTGTCAGTGCGTGGCAAATACAGAAGTAGATGCTCACAGTCATCTCTAGGAAGAAACCCAGGGTCCCCAATGTAGGAGCTAGAGAGAATACCCAAGAGCTGAAGGGGTCTGCAACCCTATTGGTGGAACAACAATATGAACTAATCAGAACCCCCAGAGCTCATGTCTCTAGGTGCATATGCATTAGAAGATGGCCTAGTCAGCCATTATTGCCTTGGTCTAGCAAACTTTATATGCCCCAGTACAGGGGAATGCCAGGGCCAAGAAGTGGGAGTGGGTGGGTAGGGAAGCAGGGTGGGGAAGTGTATAGGGGACTTTTGGGATAGCATTTGAAATGTAAATAAAGAAAATATCTTTAAAAGAAAAAAAAGGAACCTGAGCCTCTGGTCAGGAAGGGCTCTGGTGTCTTTGTTCCTGCTGTCAGAGGCCCTCACAATTGGATGGCAACTGATGTTGTGTTCTGCTCTCCAGTGATCCTAAGATCGAGTGGAGAGTCCTCTAGGGACCCTGGGGGTGTCCGCAGACTCCGCACCCAAGGTGACCCTGTGCTGGCACTGACCGGAAGGGTTACTTATTACATATGGAAAATGTGCTAGAAAGTTTAGAAAATCATTGTATTAAGCTCCCAACTAAAACAATATATATTATATATGTGTGTATTGAGGTGTGTATTTATGTGTGCACATGTGTGCTTCTGTGCATATGTGTGTATGCATGTACATGTGTGTGAATGTGCATATGTGCATTTGTGTATGTGCATGTGCATGTGTGTGTGTGTGTGTGTGTGTGTGTGTGTGTTTGTGTTTTCTAAGCACAATGGGTCTAACAACAAACCAATACAAAATAATTTTAGTTGACAATACATCAATTCCAAGAAATTTAAGTTCTAGAAACTTTGGACTACAAATATCTACTTTTTTTTTTTAATTACACAGTGAAAAAAACCCCATGAAGCAAACACAACTACTGCTTTATGGAACTTTGAGTTCCCATGTTGTATAAAATACTTGTGTTTTAGCTAAATAAATAAGAACGTCATGGACATTGCAGTCAAACTTATTTCGATTACTATTACACTTGCCCTCATAATTTCCAAACTCAGAACACAGTCTGGAAACTCCTTTTTCCATCTCTAACCCAAAACAGCTACTTATTTGTCAACATTGTTTCATTTCTATTTTTTACTAAGAATATTTTAAATTGTCTTGATTTACATTTTACTCTATTTTTAGACAATGTTTCTAAATGTGACCCTTGCTGTCCTGGAACTTACTATGTAATGAATCATCAGATGACTTTAAGCTGCTTATACTCCAGAATCTTTCTCCCAAATCCTAGGATTACAAATCTTTGTCAACATACCTAATGTACATGGTGCTAGAGGTTAAACCTGGTTTTTTGTGCACATCTGGTAAGTACTCTACCAAGTGTCATTATCTAGAGTGTAGAAATGTATTTTATTTGTTCTTTATTGAAAATAGATTCTTCTCACATCCAGTTTCCCCTCCCTCCACTTCTCCCAACTTTTCTTCCTCCTATCCTCTCCCCAGATTCACTCCCTCTGTTTTCTCTTTCTCTCTGTATAAGAGCAGGTCTCCAAGAGACAACCTGGACAAAACAAGATACAATAAGACAAGGTGAAAGCCCAATAAAAGGAAAAGAATCTCAAGAGCAGGCAAAAGAGTCAGAGGTACACCCACACCCACTGTTAGGAGACTCAGGAGAACACCAAGCTAACAGCTATAACTTATGTGCAGAAGACCTGGTGCAGACTCAGGCAAGCCCATGTTTGCCATTTTAGTTTCTGTCAGCCATTATGAATATGAACCCTGCTTAGCTGGTTTGGTGGGGCATGTTTTCCTAGTGTCCTCTATCACCTCTGACTCCTATAGTCTTTCTTCCTCCTCTTCCATAAAGTTCTCGATCTCAGAGGTGGAAGACTGATAAAGACCACCAACTTAGGAGGTCATTATGCATCATCTTTGGCTGTGGGTCTCTACATCCACTCCCATCTGTTGCTGGGGGAAGTTTCTCTGATAATGACTAGATAAGACACTGATCTGTAAATATAGCAAAGCATCATTAGGGGTCATTTCATTGATTTTTTTTCCCAGACATGTTTGGTTCTACCCTAGGTCTATGGATTATGTAGTCTCTGGCCATATGAGTAGCATAAGGCATGGCCTCTCTTGTGGGTGCGTCTCAAGTTAATCCAAATATACATATTCTAACTGATTTTCTATGAAAGAAAACTTCCTTACTCAGCCTATGTTTTCTGTTTTTGATATGTTCTTATTATGCAGTCCAGTACACTATCCTCAGTATGACAGCATTATCACCATTTTTTAAAACTCAGATAACCAGAAGCTAATATTTGTATATTTACCTTGATTTCTCAGAAGAGATGAGATGAATACCATCAAATTTCATTTGCACTAGATGAAAATGTGGGAAAGAAAATTAAAGGAGAAATTATGGTTTAGCAAACATGAAATATGTACTTGGAGTGATCACAAAATAATGTGCACTGATTTTGCTGGCTGTTTGTTCCCAGTGATTAGTTCTCACTAAACTATTGTGTGCCCATTATCTCCAAATAGGTATTATTCATTTCAGCTTATAGGTGAGGGATCTGGGGTAAAGGGACTTTATATACTTCCTCAGACCTGTTCAGATATAAGAGGAAAAGCAGGAAATCAAACTTAGGCAACTTGGCTCCAGTCTCTGCAATTTTAACCAGACATAACACTATCCCATCACAACAAGAACAGCGGCGATAGAATCAGCCATAAGTTTCCAACCCAGCTTTCAGTAATAAAAGAAAGTTACACCTTCCTTTATTATAGCAAAAGAAAACAGATTGCTTATATGTTGATATCATCAGAAGAGTTCTGAGTTTTTACTCTCAGCGGATCTGCTGTGGTACATTTGATAACTTTGCAGAATCCAATAACGCAAAGGACAGAGGGAACATCAGATTCAGAATTGAAGTAGGTGGTCAGTGGAAAGCACAGTAATAAAACATTTTATCATCTTGAGTAAGAAACACCATATAACATCAGGGTGGTGTGTGTGTGTGTGTGTGTGTGTGTGTGTGTGTGTGTGTGTGTGTGTGTGTGCTGTGAATGTGTACCTTGAAAGGGCTGAATATCTATATTTAAATGCATTTTCTTCTTCGGCATCCAGCTTCACACTCAAATCTACAAAGATGCTTAAGGCAAAGAGTATCCTTTCTCTTTTTTTCAATTTTTTATTAGATATTTTTTCATTTACATTTCAAATGCTATCCCCCAAAGTTCTCTCTCCCCTCCCCCCGCCCTGCTCCCCTGCCCACTGACTCCCACTTCTTGGCCCAGGCGTTCCCCTGTATTGAGGCATATAAAGTTTGCAATACCAAGGAACCTCTCTTCCCACTGATGGCCAACTAGACCATCTTCTGCTACATATGCAGCTAGAGACACGAGCTCTAGAGGTTCTGGTTAGTTCATATTGTTGTTCCTCTTATACGGTTGCAGGCCCCTTCAGCTCCTGGGGTTCTATCTCTAGCTTCTCCATTGGAGGTCCTGTGTTCCATCATATAGATGACTGTAAGCATCCACTTCTGTATTTGCCAGGCACTGGCATAGCCTCATATGAGACAGCTATATCAGGGTCCCTTCAGCAAACTCTTGCTGTCCTATGCAATAGTGTCTAGGTTTGGTGACTGATTATGAGATGGAGTAGTCTCTGGATGGTCCATCCTTTCGTCTTAGCTCCAAACGTTGTCTCTGTAACTCCTTTCATGGGTATTTTGTTTCCTTCCTCCTTTGAATAGGAAAGAGTATCCTTTCAATTGGTCATTTTACTACTGTGAAGAACATTTCTTTTTTCTCATAGTATAACATTTTAGAAATAAGAGTGTGGAGGGGAGAGATGCACTATTCAGAGAATGTTCATAAAAACCATCCAGCTACAGCGCAAGATGCTCTCAAGATTCTCAAAGCCACAATACAAGGCTTGTTGGACCAATTGGCAACCACATCTATACACAGGGCATCAAATGGCGTGAAATAAATGTTCCTTGTTTCTTAAAGTAACCTATGCTAAGCAGATGTGTGTAGTATACTCGGGGCAGTATATATGTACAGACACTGGTTCCAAGTTGGACTAATAATTTGAGCCCAGCTATTATGCTACACAGAGCTCTGTCCTTATTTTGCTTATAGCCATTTCAGGCAAATCTGACTAGTCACCCCAGGCATATGCCTGATGATTTATCTTTAGTTACAAGGAGCTGAGAATAAAACTCTTTCTCAAGCTTTTTGTGTCTTCTATCACTGCAGTATCAGACTCTTGAAAATCAAATTACTTTTCACACTAAAATGAAGAGCAAGCAAGTGGATTAGGGGGAAAAGAGCAAATACATTAGACCAAATTCCAGATTATGTTTTTGTACTTTAATGCTTCTGTAGTCACTTTACATTGGGGCCCTATTAGCTCAAGATCTAATTCTTTTCTCTTTTATGGCAATAAAAAATATAAGAGGCATAGAGAACATTGCAATTCCAAAAATTCCGAATTTTTAAAAAAATTTAGACTCTTATTTCTGTAAGTATAGTATCATGCCACCACATGAGCTGCAGTCCTGTTTTATTATTAGTTTTACATGAGCAGTGTTTAACTTGAGATGTGAGTATGTTTTAATACATGAGACATGATATCCAGTTGTCTCAAAGATCGACTGGACCCAGGGGCCTAGGCCAAATTCAAGCATAGACTTGTGATGATTAAATGTGAGTATGATGTCCTAACCATTTAAACCAAACGACATAAATCGCCATGGACAATAGCAGACTGACTTGTTCTGCATAAGAATTAACTTAGCTGAAGAGATGGCTCTGTAACTAAGGTATATGCAGCTCTCCCAGAGGACCTACATTTAGTTTGCGGGACCTACATTTAGTTTACGGCACCCACAGCACACATCCTTCTCTTTTACCTGCTAAGCACTCTCCCCTTTTCCAGTGTACTGTTTATATGCCAAAGGTGATGCTACACTAATAACTAAAAGAGATTCCCATTTTTATTAGCAATGGTCACCTGAGCTGTATTCATGATTCTCGATGTTGGCTGAACATGAAGCTCACATGCCCAGCTTTTAAATTTATATTATTTTAAATTATATTTTATATTTTAAATTTCATGTATCCAAGTCTCAAGCAACACTGCTGGGCCATTATTGAATAAAAATTTTAGAGGTAGGTCCACTTATTAACTTCTATCATTTAAGAATTTTAAAAACAGCCATTAATTCTGGTATGTTTTCCCTGAAGAATAAAGTTAAACTAACCCCATTTTCCTGAGGATCAGAATGAACTTCAGTGTGGTTGTGTAGATAATCACACCAAGTGTCCAGTTTGATCATCTTTTAAAATACTATTTCTGGATGTTGCTACCTTGTTTTAAATGGACTGTTCCCTGATACTTTCAGCTGAAAACAATATATTCTGTGGTAGCAAAGGAAAATATGAATTTTGTACCACCTGACAGAGTCAGCAACCCCTATTTTACTCTGAAGTGCTGACAAGACATGTGAGAGCTGATTCAATTTTTCCTGATAGGTTAAGATAGGAGACACAAATGTATCCTTACTACACTATCAAAATTCAGAAATCACAAATTAACTCTGCTAACCTCCAAAACCGCCAACCTTCTCATTGGAAACCATAGGGAGACTAGAACAAAAATGTAGCCTATCAACACACTCACAGATCACTTGAAACAGAGTTACAGTGGTCTCTTCCTCCTTAGTCTATAGCCTTAAAAGATATTTGCCTTGCTTACTCTTCATACCCCATAAGCATGCTTAACAACAGAAACAAGTAAATATTCCCAAAAGTCCAAAGTCATATTAACTTGTCTGCAGCCAGTAAGATTGTCTTTTCAATGAAGGTCATAGTTGCATATCTATAAGAATGGAGATTATGACTTCTAACATATTTGGTGGGGGTGGGGTCAACTACAAATGCATTGCTCCATTCATTAAACCATTGAAACTGCAGCCATATCTCTCTGCCTTTGAGTATAATAATCAGCATTTCGTTTATTTTCTAAATGTAGTCATATTCAATCCAAGTGAAGTCAAGGGAATTCTTTGGGTTTAGACATCCTGTGTGCTCACTTATAGAAAACTACAGTAAGGAATTGGATAGAATATATACATGTTTATGCATGGTGGGCAGATCATAAGAACCACTTATAGAGCAATTTTTATCAGGCTTCAATCTTATTTTCAAGAAATGGCCCATATGGTGAACAGGACACTTGAACGGCATGCTCACTGCCCCAGAGCTACAGGCAAAACACTCACATAAAATCCCAAACTCTAGATTATTGCAGATACTTTTATGCTTTGCTTTATATTTTCTTTTTTCTTTAGTTTCTTTCTAAGGCTCTAAGGGAAGCAGGATCATAGGAACAACTCACTTCACAGATTTTCCTTGGAAGCAAAAAGCAAACAGACTCTCTACTTCTGCCCATATGCCAATCTCAGGCATCATGTCTACTATGAGATGTGTATTTCTGTCTCTCCCTCCAGCTGCAGGCTTTTCTAGTAATAGCACACCGCTCTTATTTCTCAATGTTTCTTCCAATATTCTCTCTTCTGATTTTCCTCAGCCAGTAAGAAGTCTGAGGCATCTCTAGCTACAGACTCAGTCTGCTTGGCTGAAGAGAGCAACACTGAAAACTTTGACAAGGGCTCATTTAGCCAACACTGCTCACCTAAAAAATTTGTAACTGGGTAACTACAAATAAGGCATGCATAATTCTAGCTGCTTTGCTTGTATAAGCAATATTATTGCCAAGCAATAATTGTTCTTTATTGATAAAAATTAGAGAATCAATCCCTGCCATGCCAACTTAAGAATAACCCTTGTTATAAGAAACAATATGAGAGAGTATGTTATTAACAGATTAGAGATCATTTCATTAGACATTTTATTTGCCAGTCAATTTCTAATGCTTTGAGTTATGTTAGTCTTTTAGTATTTAGCTTTTTTCCAATTTTTATTAGATATTTTCTTCATTTACATTTCAAATGCTATCCTGAAAGTCCCCTATACTCTCCCCTATCCCCTACCCACCCACTCCCACATCTTGGCCATAGCGTTCCCCTGTACTGGGGCATATAAAGTTTGCATGACCAAGGGGCCTCTCTTCCCAATGATGGCCAACTAGGCCATCTTCTGCTACATATGCAGCTAGAGACACGAGCTCTGGGGGTACTGGTTAGTTCATATTGTTCTTCCACCTATAGGGTTGGAGACCCCTTCAGCTCCCTGGGTTTAGTATTTAGCTTTATCCTTAACATTTATACCGATTTATCATTATCTTTCCTGAAGAAAATAGTTGTAAACTATTTAAATAAATACAGTTTATTACATATTTCATTATGTGGCTATATTTCATACATTTAAGATGAAATGAGAATTTTATTTTAAGACATTAAAATATTCATTATCAAGAATTCTTTCATGTTAAAACTAGAAGATAAATTGGAAACACTGTGGACTTGATATAAAAGTGATGATAACATTGTTATCTGATGTCGTGATTTTTAAAGTTTAACTCAAAAAATTTTGACTTAACTTTGGAAACTTTATGACCAATTTTATCTGAGTGAATGTATAATTTCTTTGTGTTTCATGTCAGCAGTTCCCAACACTCAAAAATTTTCTAAGTTTTTCCAGTTTTACCAAGACTATGCAGCACTGAATATGGAGGTAGAATATGAGCTTGCTCCATCTTTCCATGACAACTCTCAACTTCCCATCTGTTGAATCACCCTAAAATATAACTAACCTAACATTGTAGTGTTAATAGCACTGTTGTGGAGTTAATGTGTTTATATAAATTTTAATATAATACCTGACTTAGAGGTAGTAGCTCTAATGGTTTTCAACAATCTATTCACATTAGCTATGCTTTTTCACTTATTTTTTTTATTATTAATCATCCCATTCGTTTACATCTCAAATGATATCCCACTTCCCAGTTACCCTTCCACTCACCCACCCCATCCCACATCTGCCCTACCCCTCCTCTTTGTCTGTATGAGGGTGCTCCCCCACTCACCCACACTCTCCTGCATCCCCTACTCTGGGGCTTCAAACCCTCCAGGAACCAAGGGCCTCCCCTCCCATTGCTGTCTGCTACCTATGTATCAGCAGCCATGGATCCCTCTAGGTACACTCCTTGGTTGGTGGTCTAGTCTCTGGGAGAACTGGGTGGTCAGGCCAACCTATGCTGTTCTCCCAGTGGGCTTGCAACACCCTTCCACTCCTTCAGTCCTTCTGCAAGCTCCCCCACCAGGTTCCCTGAGCTCAGCCTGATAGTTGGCTCCAAGCATCCACCTCTGCATTGGTCAGTTGCTGGCTAGACCTCCCAAAGAACTGGCACACGAGGTTCCTGTCAGCAAGAACCTCTTGGGTTTTATGTCTGCAGAAATGATGGATCTTCAGGTGGGGCAGTCCCCAGCTACCCCTTCCTTCAGTCTCTGTTTCATTTTTTGTCCCTGTTCTTCTTTTGGACAGGAACATTTGTGGGTTAAAAACTTTGAAATGGGTGGGTGGTCTTTTGACCAGGAGCCATGCCTATCAACTGAAGGTGCTCTCAGCAGGTTCTATCTCCCCTGTCTCTGTGCATTTTGGCTAAAGTCATGCCCATTGTGACTCGGGAACCTCATGTTTCCCTGTCATTTATTTTTTCTCTAATTTATTACATCATGACCACAGTTTCCCCTCCCTCCCTCCTCTCCTCTCAGTCCTTCTTCCATACCTTCCCTCTCCCTCAGATTCAGTCCTCTGTTTCACTTCAGAGTAGAGCAGGGCTTCCATGGATATTAACCAAGCATGGCATAACAAGTTACTTGGAATATCAAGGCTGGAAGAGGCAATATAATAGGAGGAAAAGGGTCCCAAAAGCATACAAAGGAGTCAGAGATACCACCTGCTCCTACTGTTAGCAGTCTCATGAGAAGACCAAGCTATACAACCATACCATATATGCAGAGGAACTAGCTAAGACCCTAAAGGCTCCCTGATTCAGTCTCTGTGAGCACCTGTGTTTTTGTTTTGTTTTGTTCAGATAATTCAAAGTTTTTCTTCTAGTAAATAATCTGCCCAAATGAATAAATCATTTGCCAAAACATACTAAAATTATCATGTGATTTGACAACTTAAATTTTCTCATCTAATTGCCTCAGAATAATTTTCAAAAATGAAACACCATGGGAAATCTTTCTCTCTCTCTCTCTCTCTCTCTCTCTCTCTCTCTCTCTCTCTCTCTCTCTCTTTCTCTCTCTCTCTCTCTTTACCTCCCTCCCCCTCCCTTCCCCCTCTCCCCTCATTCTCTCTCTCCATTCTTCCCCCTCATTCACACACACACACACACACACACACACACGAAAAGAAAAAAAAAAGCATGAACATGCAAACATTATTTCAAAGGCCTTATTGTTGATAGTACTTATGGCCCTATCATTCTGCTTTCATTAAAATTCTATACCTTACTGAGAAGGACAATTTTATTCATGATTTACTCTCTATTAAAATTAAAGTGGATATGCATTGATTAGCTTTGTACCAGAGAAACTGGACAAGCACTACTTTAGCCAGTTTCTAGAGTAAACTTCGCCAGTCATAAGTCATGTAACCAGCGTGTATCAGTGTTTCACAGAATGTGTAACAATAATTATTTGACCTTCCTTCCAATAAATAAAACTCCTGCCTTAGCCTGAAAAAGCAGACATACTCAATATTGAGCATCCTACAAGTATCTAATCAGTATGTCTCAAAATTGTCAGTCATAAAAATAAAAAATAAAAAAATCTGGAAAATTGGCATAGCTACTAGAATCCCAAATAGATGACAGTTGAGTATAATGTGGCATCTCACAGGGGATCATGAAAAAGATAAAAAGAAGTTAGGTTAAAAGAGAAGAAAATTAAATGCGTTCCTGAAGGTATTCTCTGTCGTTCATGCACAAAAACTAGCGCTGAATTCATGTGCTACTATACTTGGGTAAAGCAGTTTGGTTGGTGAAAAAAATGTAGGCATAACCTATTAAATGTATACTGATTACACCAGGAACATTGTTAACTTCGTAGTTCACTTCTACTGTACATAGGTTCTTCTTTATTAATTTTATTATTTTCTTATTTTTACATTTCAAATGCTATCTGGAAAGTTCCCTATACCCTCCCCCCATCCCCGCCCTTCTCCCCTACCCACCCACTCCTACTTCTTGGCCCTGGCGTTCCCCTGTACTGGGGCATATAAAGTTTGTAATACCAAGAGGCCTCTTTTCCCGATGATGGCCCAGTAGGCCATCTTCTGCTACATATGCAGCTAGAGACACGAGCTCTGGGGGATTCTGGTTAGTTCATATTGTTGATCTTCTTATAGGGTTCCAGGTCCCTTCAGCTCCTGGGGTACTTTCTCTAGCTTCTCCTTTAGGGGCCCTGTGTCCCATCATATAAATGACTGTGAGCATCCACTTCTGTATTTGCCAGGCACTGGCATAGCCTCATACGAGACAGTTATATCAGGGTCCCTTCAGCAAACTCTTGCTGTCCTATGCAATACTGTCTGGGTTTGGTGACTAATTATGGGATGGATCCCCTGGTGGGGTAGTCTCTGGATAGTCCATCCTTTTGTCTTAGCTCCAAACTTTGTCTCTGTAACTCCTTTCATGGGTGTTTTGTTCCCTATTCTAAGGAGGAATGAAGTATTCACACGTGGGTCTTTCTTCTTCTTGATTTTCTTGTGTTTTGCAAATTGTACATAGGTTCTTAATTATTACTCCTTATTGATTTACTGTGCAAGGGCTTAATCTGATTATTTACACACACACATATAGATAGATAGATAGATAGATAGATAGATAGATAGATAGATAGATAGAGAAGAGACAGAGAGAGACAGAGAATCCCACTCTCCATGCTTACAGAGGTAGTAGTATTGAGTTAACAAATCAATACTGCAAATCAGCTTTTTATCTCTATTAATTTCCTTCTCCCCTTTACTTTTCCTTGTTCTCTTCCTTTCTCCTCTGCTCCTGTCCTATCCTCCTTTCATTATTTTCTTTATAAAAATATTCCAAATGTTACTTATTCATTCATTTTTATAGAATAAGTACTAATTTAGTGTATTGGGGGAGGGACTATCTACTGTGTTTATTACATGTATACAGTGTGCTATGTTCAAAGGCTAACCTCGCTGTACAACAGAACATCAATCTAAATGTACATCTATTATCTAAGCATAACTTAGAAAATTGTGGCTCTGCCTTTTTCTTCTCTTTGTAATAAGAGTTTTCACTGAAGTGTAACAAAAGAAAGTTACATAGGCTTGCTGTGTTTTCAAAAGGGTGAATATATCACCCAAAGAAGCCCCTAAAATGGTATTATCCAGTGCCAACAGGCAGCACCATGTTCAGAAGCAGCCAAAGGGAACTAACTCTTCTCTCAACCTTCACTTAGTGTCTACACAATACTATGAACATTTCCCTGTAAATTGATCTTTTTTTTTAATCCAATGTATTTGTTCAGCTCTAGCTATTTTTTTTTAATTTCTGTCCCTGAGTTATAGTCCTTTGTGTGAATGCACAAAAAAATATGCATTCTGCTGAACATTTGGGTCATTTTCCCACTCAGGACTATAATGAATAGTGTTGCTTTGAACATACTTATAATTGCCCATTACCCCGATCTTGACCTTGCTGTACCTTCATGGCTAGGCATCTTCAGGAAAGAAGCCAAATAAATACTTCCTGAAATTAGAGAACCCATGTGTTTGCATTAAATCATTTTAAATTTCCATAAGATTGGAATGATGCCATTTCTAAAGGGCAAAGCCACATTTTTCTTGCTCTATCCAATGAGTGATGAAGCTGTTTCTCTAAACGTAGGCAAGCAAAGGAGGGTGGTGGGACATAGACTAGACTCCAGGCAACAGACAAAACTTATTAGCTGGTGCCAATAAAGCTTTTACTGCACCGGTGTAACAAATGGTCCTTTAATGTCAACATATAATCCAACAAACCAAAAGAATTTTGAGCAAAACTAAATTTCCAGGATTTGACATTTTACTCAGAAAACATATCTTTGAAGTAATAACCAGGTCCATTTTTTCTGGTTATGAAGCACATTTTGAAAAAGAAAGGCTGGATTTCCATGTCATTCTGGCCACGAATAACTAAGGGTGGTAAGGGGATTTGTATTCTACTGTTTATGATTGAGCAGGTGCTTATTTATAGTACAGGTGATTTAATGACACATAAATGTATTTTTCTGATACTAAAACTTGTTAGTGGATGTATTTGAAAAATCTCTTGTCCAATATGCTAAGTCTAGAAGGATATGTGAGAAAAAATGCTTAAGCAGACATAATCATGTGACTCGTCTGTTAGTCATCACAGTATTTTGAGAGAGAGTTTTAGTAGGATGTATTAAGGATTTTGATATTCTGTAATTGTCATTGGATGATTTCTATTGGCACACGAACTCAGAAAAGCTTTTAAAAGAAACAAACTTACAATAATCCCAATAGTTTTAAATAAACAACAAAAAAGATATAAATCTGGAGTCCAAATTCTTCCAAGTTACAGAACTTTAATTAAAACTTTATTTACCATGTTTTGCACCAGAAACTAAAAATTGCTATCACATTAAGAAATGTAGTTCACAGTACTGTGTAAAAAAGCAATATTACTTCAAATAAGAACCAAGTATGCCCTTAGGAACACCTGCCAATATAGTTAGAAGTCTTCATAGTAGGGACATCTCTAAGGTAGAGAATATTGGCCCAGATTCTGAAACGTTAACTTGCACCTTACTTCTGTGGTTGATGCTAAACATTTAGAAGAAGTGAGCTGTCAGAGAGATCTCAATAATCTCTCCTACCCCTAAGGCACATAAAGAAAAAAGGCTAGATTGTGAAGATTCCATATTTCACTAAAAGAGAAAACCTTGGAAAATTCATAGCAGATAATAAGCATGCAATAAACACAAGCAACCTCTTGTGTTTTCTCCAGGCTTACACTCTGAGCCTGTCCCTGCAGAGTTAGCATTCAACTGTGGTCAGAAATATAAAAATAAAACCCAGTGGAAAAGGATTCTCCCAAAAGCTTCCACCACCTCTTTTATGTCTTTTGTGATGTCTAAAGTCAAAGGAGTCTTTTTGACCATGTCAGTAGCATGAAGTTCTGAGAAGAAAAGAAGGAAACCATGGAGAAATAAAAATGACTCAGAGAAAGAGAAATCCCTGAAGTGGATGAGCTCTAGATGCCAACCATCCCAGGATAAGTTTTTTCAATATGCGTAGTAATGAATAGTCTCAGTTTTCCCATGGAGATAGAACAAGGGGGAAGACCAATGATGTTATAAGCAACAATTTGGGCTACACAGATTCCAAAAGGCATAGTTCTAAGTTGGACTTACATATGCAGCCCCTTTCACACACAAGGGCAAAGTACACTGTAGAGCCTGGAGGACACACATGATTGTCCATCATCACTGTTAATCATAACCTGTTCCAGTTATAATAAAAAGTCTGAAAATCAGCTAAGCAAAGGTTTTACACCTGACCCTCACTCCTATTAAGGTAGTGTAGTTCAATTATTTGGCTTTGTTATAAATAGTTCTTAGTTCCATGATCTCCACTTGTGTTCACTCTACAGTATTTAACCGTGAACAATTCAGTCACTAAACCCAAGGAACAACAGCGGTGCAGTGGGTGATGTGTGAATAACAAACAATATGTAAACATATGCAGACCAGTGGGAAACTTCTGTCTTCTCTCACGTGTCTGTAGATGTTAGGCACAGGAAGCATGTGCTGCCATCTGCAGAAGGTGATACATCAAATGAAGGAATGGCCAATGCCGCATAATAACACAAGCCTTGGCAGATATGAAAAGATGGCACAAGTCCCTGAATTTTTTAAAAATAGAAACACTGGAGAATTGAGTCCTCAGAAAGGTAATTTATTACTTTCAACAATTATAACACTGAGTTCAGGGAATAAAATAAAAGCATTTCATATGCTTTTGCTGAAAAGATGGTTAACATGGGAGGTCAGAAGTCTTTTCTGCAGAATCTTCATTTTTTGGTGACCTATTGAAATTTCACATAGTCAAATCACAAGAGAGAATAGTTTTTCCTGTTTTACCTTTTAATAACAGGAGAAGGATCAATGTTTGCTATCTTTTATGTTGTGGCATTGCATGAGCTGGCTGGAGAGCTCACCCTGGTGGTGTGGGTACAGGAGAGCTGACAGGCTGACCAACTCAACTACCACCCGGGCCCACGGCAACATCTACCACATCTGTGCACTGCTGGAGGGTGTGAAGGGGCTGCAGATCCAAAGCTGCAGGATCTCCATGACACAGAGTAACAATAGGCTATCTGAGAGGAGTCCTGCCTGGTGAGGCCCCAGCATTGATAGTGTAGCAGAAGCCAGAGGCCTCAAGCCAGAACAATGATTGATTGCAAGTAAACGTGTGGGCAAAAGGGTATACTGCCAAGATTTTTTTTTTAATTCAATCTTATTTTACTTTCTTTTGGGGGTTGCCAGGGTGGAGGGCAGAAGTGAAGGGACTCGGAGGTGAGTGGGACTGGGGTGCATGCTGTAAAATTCACAAGGAATCACTAAAAAGTTAAAGAAGAAAAAAAAAAAGAGGACAGCTGAAGATATGACACTGTGCTTATGAACACTTTCTGCTCTTTCTGAGGTTCTGAGTTCAGTTCCCAGCACCTACATCAGGTACCACATAGTACCCTGATATTCCACCTCCTAAACTCTCTTCTAGTCTCTCTGGGCATTACATTCCCATACACAATTGTAAGTAATATAGCCATGTGTGCTTTGAGTAGGTTATAAAGTTGAACAAACTCTGTTTACTGCTGTAAGAAATAAAATCAGCTTGACGGGGCAGAATAACAACCAATGATACAGGGCTAGCCATGATGACTGGAATTTTCCCTAAGTTCTAGACAAACAGTATTACGGCAATATTCAGAAATTATTTAAAATATAAGTGGTGTCTATTTTTCGTGTGATAATACATTCTGTGACATTTGTAATATGTTGCATAATAGTATTATACTTATGCTGCTTTAAAGTGATTATAAGATAGATGGCCAGTGCATCCTAACACATATTAAAAGGCTTTTTAAGACTTTGAATCATTAAGGAAATAGATTTAGAGACTTAAATTTTAAACCATTTTTCATGGAACACTTTTTTTTTTTCTGGCTGAATTTTATTTGTAGACAAAAAATAATATGTTATCTCAGTGTACTTAAGAACTAATACAAGGAAATTCATGAACATGTGATATCCCTTCCTCACTAAGAGGAAATATCTACAATGGTACATCATGAGAACTCCTGTTCTTGGTGTTTCCAGAGCATTGTCAGAGAGATTGCACTTGATCCTGTTTTTGACACAGGACAAGTTCTTACCATTGAGCTGTCACTTCCAGCCATTCCAACCTCAGGCACACGCTGAGCAGTGGCCTGACAGAAGCTGTAATCAGAGCTGAAGCAACTGGTGATAAAGTATGGGGTGTCATAAGTTTTGATATAAATCAATAGAGAAATTCCATCTCTATCCATTTATGGCTTTATTGTCTTGCAGGAAATACAGCCCTTGTCAAAAGAGGCAAGGTGCAGATCTACTGTCATCATTTCTGTTCTCTTAGCAGTGCTTTGGCAGATCGTTTTGGTCCAGATATCTGCAAAGACTATTACTAGCACAAAGAATCTCATTTTAACGCTATACTGGACATAGGGTAGATCACTTAACCCACACATGAGCATTTCTCCATGAATTTCCTGTGACAGTCTTTTTCTGTTAACATTCTCTCTAGTCACAAGCTTAGTAGTGATTTAATGATTGGAAAGTAGAACAGGACAACCACTTTGCCTTTTGTGGAGTTATTACTCCAGAGTTACCTATTCCCCAGCTTCCACCTTCACCATCAAACAGTGGTCAAACTTGATCAAATAACATTCCCATCCCATGCCAGACTCCAGACTCAATTTTCCTCTTCCATCTTCCATATTCTACAACCTAAAGGACTAAAGGTATTTCCTAAAAAGAACTTGATCAGACCAAAAAAACAAACAAACAAACTACAGGTTTCACAATTTCTGCTTTCAGCTCTGATTTGGTATGGCATCAACCTAAAACAGAACAAGAAGGGAAGTTTGAATGCTTTTAAACCAAATTAAGAATTAAGACAGGCTGCTCCAATACCTGATATCTTATCGGCATTATGATTGAGCATCTTTAGACTCCTGATAAGAACTGCTCCAAAAATATATTGCTTTATCATTACCTTTAAGACACTATAGTGGTTGAGTAAATGGCTGTTGAGTTCCTAGTTATGTGACATCATTTACATAAATTTATGGATAAACATAACCTTATTAGCATTTGGGGGCTACCCATATGTACTCAGAATTTAAATTTTATCCAGTAATTCTAAAAAGTGATAAAGATGAATATTCCTTGAGGCCTTCAAATGTTTCTGTCATTCACAAGACAGAAATGTAGTGCTCATTGCAGCCCAAATGTTGGCTAAATTGTATCGCTGCTCCTTCCTCTTCTGCAGCTCCCAAATCAATGAACACCTATAGGAAAAGCTGCTTTGATTTCTCCTCATTCCAGTTAGCCTGTTAGCAGCTGCTTTAATTTACATTTCAATCAAGAAAATAAATTTTAGTAGGGCCCAAGGATAGAAAAATAAATAGACAAGTGTTTGTTTGTTTGTTGCTTGTTTATTTTCAATGATGCTTATATTTTAAAAGTATAAAACAAAAAAGTAAATAAATAAAATATGTTACATCCAGAATAGGTAATACAATTTAACAGTAAAAATGAAACAAGCTATGTCAAGCCATGCAAAGACAGAAAAGAAGCCGAAATGCACATTAATTACTAAGTGAAGAAATAAATGTAGTATTTGTAAAAGTGTCTATAGTCTGTGATTTCCAAAGGATGGCATTCTGCAAAAGACAATACTAGGTCAACTGTAGAAAGGTCAGAAAAACAATATCAATCAACCAGACATCTAAGAGCTCCCTGGGACTAAACCTCCAACCAAAGAGTACACACTGAAGGACCCATGACTCCTGCTGCATATGTAGCAGAGGATGGCCTTGTTGGGCATCAATGGGAGGAGAGGCCCTTGGTCCTGAGAAGGCTGGATGCCCCAGTGTATGGATTCCAGGGTGGTGAGGTGGGAGTGGGGGGAGCACCTCATAGAAGCAGGGGAGGTGGTGGGATAGGAATTTTACAGAGGGGAAACTGGGCAAGGGGATAACATTTCAAATATAAATAAATAAAATATCCAATTAAAAAAAAAGGTCAGGGTTTCCCAAGGGTTTTTGGAAAGAAACAGAAGAAGGTCAGAATTTGCTGAAAATCAGGCAAATGAAGTCACTGTGTACAAAAGGTAGATACATGGTGTACGTACTTGTTAATCCATAAAATACATAAAACCAAGGGTGAACCCTAGTGTATATAATGGACTTTAGATGACAATAATGCTTCAATATGGGTCAATGATTATAAGTAAATATTTTATCCTTGATGGAGACATTGCTTACAAAGGAAGCTACTAATCTGGAGTGAATATAAGAGTAACCTCAATATATTCTGCACATTTTGGCTGAAAATCTAAATTTCAGCCAAATAAGGATGAAATTTACTTCTACTCTAAGATAAAGAATGCTTAAGCAATTTAGAAATGTCCAAAATTATATGTTATCATAAAGAAACAGCTTCAAAATTATTTTCCACATTGTCTCCAATTATTGAATCCTAAACCATGGACCTTAGTAAACACAGATGATTTAATAAAATATATGTTACCTAAGTACTCTAATAAGTACTTATTTCAGTTCCACCCTAAGAATGAAAAGATAATTTCATGTCATGGAAGATTTATTATCTTGATAGTTCAAAATTCAAACTATTTTGTAACTATATATTACAAAAAAACTGAAGGGTTAAAGTATTTATGGTATATTTTATAACAATGTATTACTTATCATTAAAAATAATGAACTTTCTATGCATGCAACAATCTGCGGTTCTCAAATAAATTGTGCCTACTACAAAAAGGCTATATCCAAAATGATTCTATTTCTAATATATTCATTATGATTTTACTTCTATTATTGAAAGCACAAAGTTATAGAAGGGAGAACATTTACAAGTCATAGACAAAAAATGAGTGTAGATTTTCTTATATAAAGATATCACAGTATTTCTATGTGCTAACAAAACTCTTCTATGTCCTGTCTGCATCCTGGTGTGGTATCATACCTACTAGAGTTTTGCAAGATGTCAAACTGCGAATTTGAGTAACAATGAAAAGTCACATTTTTACTTATTATAACTATGTGAGAATCTATAATATAAAGGGAAGCCCACAACCTTGCTACTGAAGCAATGTTCTATTTTCTTTTAATCTAAGGAGAGCACTTACAAAATGTAACCAATTTAAGGCTTGCATTCATAATGTATCTCATTTACAATGTATCTGTATCTGCCAGTTAAACTGGATTCAGTAAATTGCTTGCCAAAAAAAAAAAAAATGTTAAAGAAAGGAAAAAAGGAAAGTTGATTTCTCCCATAGAATAGTTGAATGACTCGATCCATCATTTAATAATGCCATTCATTGAAATTACAAATATTCCATAAAAGATAAACTATTTAAAAGTGAGGATTTATATTATAAAAGTTTCACCTCTGTTGTTATGCAATCTTTTCAGTGATAAAATTAGATATCATATTGATATCTACAATTCAATTCCTCAAGAACATTTAAGAGGAATGAAAGATTCTTTAAAAGTTGATGCTACATTAAAGCGGTATTGCCATTGCCCAGTTGTTTGCATATTGATGGAACTTTGCAAGCTTTTCAGTATACAACCCAGTCACTTTCAGCACATACAATAATACAGCACTTCCAATCACACCACTGGAGTAATGGACTGATAACCACATCAGAGGATTATCATACACAGCTCCAGCTGCAAGTCAGATAATGAACATTATTAACCAAAAATGAAGTGTGGTGATCTCCTGTAAGAGAAAATATTACATCCATGGAGAGGACAGAGATATAAAAACATACATTCATACTGTGAACACTGCTGTTTTGTTTCTCCTTGCTTCTGATTTAGAGGTATTTCTTCACATAATCTTAGAGAAGCACTTCTCAAAGAACAAAGGTTTTAAGTGAGAAGACACATCAAAATTGCTTTATAACTTTATATATGTTAATGATCATTAAATCAAGTTTCAGATTAATTTGTCAGATATTAAGAAATATTGGATGAAATAAAATATATGAAAAAATCTGGGAAGAAATGAATTTATCTAATATAAACATTTTCCAAGACACTTTAATAATAATGTATTCTTCACCTCTTTCAATAATGATATGAACAAAACTTACCTGTCTCTTTTCTTTGCTAAATGTAAAACTGACTCTGGGGCTGGAGAGATGAATCAGTGATTAAAATCACTGATTGCCCTTCCAGAGGTCCTGAGTTCAATTCCCAACAACTATATGGTAGCTCATAACTGCCTGTAATGGAATCTGATACTCTCTTCTGATGTGTCTGAAGACAGCTACGATGTACTTATATAAATAAAATGAATAAATCTTTAAAAAAAACAAACTCTGAACAAATAATATCCTTTCTTCTGAAGCTAGCCCCCTTTTTCTTGTTTAAGGACCTCCTATAATTTCCTCTGGAGCATGTTGTGACATTATTCAGTATCCCTGTCACTCCGGCTGCGTATGTGCTGACCAAGGATTTCAACTGTTTTTGTGTAAACCTACAGTGAAATTTTAGAATGTCTTCTTGAAACAACTTATTTCATTTTATCTGCAACCCATCCTATGATGTTACCTTTAAATTTTTAACTATTTTACACATTTAATGGATGTATATTTAATCAGTTACTGTAGATGATTATTAAAATGCACAATTCATTCTTGTCAGATGCTTAACTGTAGCAGAGCTGAAAAATCAAGACATAAAGTGAGGCCAAACTAAATACCTCATTGAAAAGTTGAATTTCAAAAATAAGAAGAATAATTCAAAGCCCTGAAAAAATATATGGAGAGATAGATATTAGATATATTTGGATATATACGTGAAAAATAATCGCAGCAAGACATGATGATTCTTGATTGTAATTCCTGCACTCAGCAGACTTAACAGAAATATCAAGAGTTCAAGGCAAACCTGAACAACATAGCAATTTCCAAGCCACTCAGGACTACATAGCAAGACCTGCTAGCAAAAGAAAATAAAGTAATTCCCTAAGTACAGCATAGGAAGAGAGCTGAACTATCACTGGACTGCACCACAAAAATAAATATTTAAACGTGATCCCAGCTGTCAACCCAGTGGAGGCCATTGGAAACCCCATGTTCTCGATGTCTATACAGGAATATTTTCCACATACATGTCACACATTTTAAACGCCACTGGTGATTTTTTTTTATAACCATCATACCTGATCAACCTGGCTTAATGATCTATGTGCTAGAATGCTGGGGCTAGTTAAGTGAGAGATGAAGTGTCCCATGGAGGGAACCTAGAGCAGTCTATCACTGTAAAGAGCACAAGTCGAATTGTGAAAGCAAAGAGGTAGAAAAGGAAAGGTGTGAAGCAAAAGCAAAACAACACTGCTTGCTCATTCCAATGAAACATGCTCTTATCTACACATATCCCATTCCTTCTACAACAGGAGGCTTAGACCACACTCCATAGAAGGCAATTACTGCTCTCTGCAAAATACATCAGGTAAATAAAACATGTATTCACACATGCACACATATGTACATGTATTAATATACACATGCATATACATGTGCACATAAATATACATATTTGATGCATACGTGAGCCATGAATTACACCATGCCCCTAGTCTGTTCACTGATTTACAATGCTATTACTGGTGAAATGTGTGTTTTTGAATAATATCTATCAGCATTCCACTAGCACTCCAAAACTAAAAGGCAAGCCCTTAATTTCTCGTGATCAACTATCTAATATTTTATATTTTATTTAAACACAATAAACATCACCCTATAATATTGATTTAATGTGATTCCTTCTCTTCTTACATTCCTACTTTGTGGAAGTTATTTTAGTTGAAACCACTAACTCTCTAGTAAAGAGAGCAAAAACACCATAGTTATTTTGGCAAGTTAGTATTTAACTGTCAGTAATATTTTTTGCATTTGCAAGTCAAGCAATAGCTAACTCCTTCTGATATTCTTGCTTTCTCTAACCCAGGAATAATTCAAAACATGAGGCAATGCAAATTTTATATGTTGTTGTACAATGTTATTATGACTCCATTTTTTTTTCAGAACATCGCTGAACATCAAAATGTAATTCAATGGCTGAATAGATATATTCAATTTTCTTCCTCAATGTGACACCAGAATTGTTCTACTCTTAGTAAAGGTCCATCGTATGATGGGAAGTGTGGTTTCAGTAATGTAACTGGTCTCATTGAGATCCAGAGACTTTGTAGATTTTCACTGTATTGCATATACATGAGGCCACCATTCCCATTGCTGAAAATATCCTATTTTTCATTGTTTCCCATCTTCATTGTCTTTCTCTTTTAACAATAAACAAAAAATCCAAAGAGTTATCGTTATTAAATATCCACATTGTCTCCATAATAATGAATAGACAAACCCAATACATGGATAAGTAAAGTAGAAATGTAGACAAGAGAGAAAATTTAAAGAAGAATTCAGACACTCTGTGCTATCCTGGATCTACACAGACAGTAATAATGAATCTGATTTGGCTCTTCAAAGAAGTGCTTAAAGAATTTTCTCTATGATATGATTCAAAAAGAGAGAAATAACAAAAAATAAGTTACAGAAACTCCTGCTGGATATCAAAAGAGTGTTATTGATTATACTTTCCACCACAAATGGTACAGCTCTTTTATGAAAACTCAGGAGGGCATTTTCTCTGTGGGTTCATTGCAAGAAACAGTTATTATTGTTATCCAACAAAGTGGCTCTTTCACCTGTTCCTGCTTCTTTCTCACTACTGTTAGATGTGAACCAAAGTTTGATAAAATAAAAAATAAAAATAAAAAAAAAACAGAACTTCTAAATGAAATGGACTTTCTGTCACACATCTGTTCCAAGCACTTCATTTAGCTGATGCTATTAAGCATCTCTTCCCTGACAAGTGAAGTCTGTAATTCTCTTTCTAAATTTTACACAATAATGTACAATTAAGTAAATATGACCTTGTGATTCTTATTTCTACAGGACTCCTGTGTAATATTTTCAAAGACAAAATATTTTCTTAGGTCCTACTCCCATGGCATATCCCACTGTTTTTGGATGAAATGTTCGTTAAGCCATGCCAAAAAAAAAAAAAAAAAAAAAAAAAAAGTATATCTACCAAAGTGATTTGAGAGACTGAGAAACTATTTCTAGGTAAGAATTTTCATTCCAATCTTTGACCAAGACTGGCCATGTCCTTGTCTTTGGGCTATTGCAGGAGCTTGAAATTCTTCCTGTCAAGCTAACAGCATACACATAGTTCTTCTTCCACTCACTGTGTTTTCTTTTTTATTATTTTGAGGTGTGACCTCTTTAGTCCAGTTTCTGTTTACTCTCACATTCCTTGGACTTACATGAAGTCTCAGAATCCTAAATGCCAAACCCAATTTGTAGGCAGCTTAGAAAAGCTGCTCTTCTCAATTCCAGACACATACACTTACCCAACTGCTCACAATTGTCACCAGGATGCAGAATACCTTTCAAACGTTGTATTTTTTCAAAGTAAAAATCCAAAGCATATTCTTCTGACTTGCACCGACCCTGACCAGCAGAAATAAGACACAGGACAACCAGGTTGCTTTTCAAGACAGTTTACTCAGGATACTTGATGCAGTTATAGCTTAATGGTGAATGGCCCCGAACCCCACCAGGAGCAGCCAGATAAATGCTGTCCTGGCCAATCACAGAATGCCACGTGGCTCTTGCTCATATGCTAAGTGAAGTCGGGCATAAGATCAGGCCACTGCTGACACAGCCTTATGCCATATTAGGAGTTGTTTACGCCAGTAAGGCTGAGGCAATCGGCGCCATCTTTAAGGAATGGCAACAAGGCTCTCCACATTCTTCATTCTCACAACTCCTCAATCTCCATTACTAACAAGTCTATTCTTCCAGCTGCTCTGACCAAATCTCTAGATTTGTCTTTACTGTCCTCTTTTTCTGCCATTGAGATATTCTATCAATTTCAGCTTTCAAACATAGCAAATGAAAATATCTCACCATATTTTGCTACAACATAAGCAACCAGCATCTCTGACTTAATGTTGCTCTTTCAGTTCTTGCTTCTATTCCAGTCTCTGCACAATTTGTATAGGGAAGCGTGGAGAAGGTACATTTTTTTAAATATGAGACTAAATGATTCTCTTCTGAGGTGGTTTAAATAAGTATGGTCCCATTGGCACTTATATTTGATTGCTTAGTCACCACAAGGATTAGGAGGTGTGGACCTCTGGGAGAAAATGTGTCACTAGGGTGGGCTTTGAGGTCTTAAATGCCCATTTCAGGCTTAGTGTCTCTCTCTATGCCTACTGACAGTGAATCAGGAGGAAGCTCTGAGCTACTCCTGCAGTGCTAACATGCCATATTTGATTATGCACTAAGCTTCCTAAACTGTAAACAAGCCCCCAATTAAAGATTTTCCTTCGTAAGCGTTGCCTCAGTCATAACAGTAGTTCTCTCCATAACAGTAGAACAGTGCCTAAGACATCTTTTAACAATGAAAGCCATGTAGTAACTCTTCATCTGTGAGCTCTTCCTAATATCCCCCAACTGTAGAAAGAAGTGGTCCCAACAGTGTCTCTGAGCTCACCTTCACTTTCTTTTTTTTTCTTCACTTCTTCTTTTTATTAGATATTTTCTTCATTTACATTTCAAATGTTATTCCCAAAGTCCCCTATACACTCCCCTGCCTTGCTCCCCAACCCACCCACTCCGCTTCCTGGCCCTGGCATTCCCCTGTATTGGGGTATATGATCTTCGCAAGACCAAGGGCTTCTCCTCCCATTGATGACTGACTAGGCCATTCTCTGTTACATATGTAACTAGAGACACAGTTCTGGGGAGTACTGGTTAGTTCATATTGTTGATCCTTCTCTAGGGTTGCTGACCCCTTTAGCTCCTTGGTTACTTTCTCTAGCTCCTTCTTTAGGGACCCTGTGTTCCATCCAATAGATGACTGTGAGCATCCATTTCTGTGTTTGCCAGGCACTGGCATAGCCTTACAAAAGAGTGCAATATCAGGGTCCTGTCAGCAAAATCTTGCTGGTATATGCAATATTGTCTGGGTTTGGTGGTTGTGTATGGGATGGATCCCCAGGTGGGGCAGTCTGTGGATGGTCCTTTCTATTGTCTCAGCTCTGAATTTTGTCTCAGTAACTCCTTCCATGGGTACAAAACACATGAAACTCAAGAAGGATGATCACCTTCACTTTCTATTCCCAGAACCTCTTAGCCACATATCCATGCTGTAAGAGTACACCAGGCCTCAATACTATAGGATTTGTGTTCTAAGTTGTTCTGCATGTACTTATTTTCCAGATACCCTTTGGTATTCTTTACCTCTTTTTAATCCTTGTGAGCTTCATTTGTTCAGATATTTTTGTTTCTATCTCATTCATTTTAGAATATATCACATACACAAAAACATGACACTGGCCAAATCTGAGACTTTCCTTTTATTCTTCTATTAGAACATGATTAGAGCATGATTGTATAGAAAGTATATGAAATAAACATTGTTCAGTCTTTGTGATCATGTGATCAGAATTGGAAAGATGGCTTATATATCCATTAGAGCCCCCAAGTATCCTAGTTTATACATGAAATAAACAATCAGCATTTTAAGATATGATGTTGGAAAAGCTAAAGATTGGTAGAACTAAAGTGTTTCAAAAGAAATATGAGCTATGGACTCAATCAAAATTAGCACAGCCCAAGAAGAAGGAAGACCAAAGTGTGGATGCTTCAGTGCTTCTTAGAAGGTGGAATAAAATACTCACAGGAGGAAATATGGAGACAAAGTGTGGAGCATAGACTTAAGGAAAGGCCACCCAGAGACTGCCCCACCTGGAGATCCATCCTATATACAGTCACCAAATGCAGACACTATTGTGGATGCAAACAAGTGCTTGCTGACAGGAGCCTGATATAGCTGTCTCCCGTGAGGCTTTGCCAGAGCCTGACAAATACAAAGGCAGATGCTCACAGCCAAACAATGGACTGAGCACTGGATCCCCAACAGAGTTGCTAGAGAACGGACTGAAAGAGCTAAAGGGATTCGTAGCCCCATAGGAAGAACAACAATATGAACCAACCAGATCTTCCAGAGTTCCCATGAAATAAACCACTAACCAAAGAGAACACATGGAGGGACCCGTGGCTCCAGCCACATATGTAGCAGAGGATGGCCTCATCAGACACCAATGGGAGGAGAGGCCCTTGGTCCTGTGAAGGCTCTATTCCCCAGTGTAGGGAAACGGAAGGTGGGGAAACAGGAGTAGTTGAGTTTTTTTTAACAGGATATGGGGTTGGGAAAGAGGGTTTTCAGAGGGAAACCGGGAAAGGAGAAAACATTTGAAATATAAATAAAGAAAATATCTAATAAAAATTAAAAAAAAAACAAACTAGCACAGAACAGTGCTCGTACTGACAGCTGCTGGGATGGGGCTAGGGACCATAAACACTCAGTGTTTTCCCAATTAATTCTCTCTGCCCTATTACATTGTTACAGTTCCCTGAAGCTTAGGGTCCCATCAGTTTATACAAATTTGTTTCCAAGCAATTTCTATCAAGAACTTCATTGCTTCTAGTTTCTTGATTCATTTTCAGCCTGCCTTCTTGGGGATCCTTTCATCTGAATGCAAACGAGAAACTTTCTACGTGGTTTTGAAAGCTCCACTATACTTACTCTAAGGTACTTCCTTTAGCCATGGGGATTAACTTGATAAATTGACTTTAATTGGGGAAATGCCTGTAATAGCAAGGTGCATGTCAACACTGCAGGAACAAGCTCCTTGCATAGAGTGCTTTCTATCATTGAATATCATCAGCATCTTACCCATGACTGAATTTCAGTCATTAAATTTGACCTTCAGAGACTAACTCATCTCCAAAAAAAAAAAAAAAAAAAGAAAGAAAGAAAGAAAAAAAAACCACCTCTCAGCCTACAAAAACTTATCTTTGAGCTATCTGAGGAGTTCTACGTACAACTTACTTTGATTTTTATTGACCTTAGTTACTTTTAGTTTATGTTTACTTTTCTAAGACATTTGCCCCTGAATGGAAAGAGTCTCCTTAATCTCTATTCCTTAAAAGCTTGTCTACTACAGCTAAGTACTGGTGGACATTTGAAAGAATTGAAATGTTTAGAAAATACCCAATTTAAATCAAGGAATTTAAATAGCATTTCTGCAGTCACTAATTTTGTTAGGTGGGAATTTTATTTGTTTATATCTGTTGACATCACCCGAGAACTTGTCAATTTGTTCTTGTTCATGAACATGATGGAACATATTACATTTCTCTTATCACCCCAAAGTGGTACAGTGTGATTTATGCCTGACTGAAGAAAATGATGCTACTTTAAATAAGTTTCATCCTAAAATAACACAATGTAGCAGATTGGTACATTTTTATTAAATAATTTGATCCACTTACTTATATATGAATGAAAGAATAGTTACACCTCATAGGAATATTTTCTTTAAAAATTTAATTTTCCCAAGAATAAAAAAGTATGACTTGACTGAGATATTTAATTGTAAACATATACCCATAATACCATACAACCTGTGTGGACAAGTGACATCTGAAAAACATAAAAATAATAACACACTTAATTTCAAAATGACATCATGAAGTATATAAGCCCATTTATTGGATGAGACACTTGAGGTATAGCTTCTTAAACTTCAAAATGAATACATTGTTATGATTGAGCTAGGATTCAAAATTCAGTCAAATTTAAATACTCTGCCAATACCCCAAGGTAGATGAAGGTAATCTCATAGTAATCCAACCCTAGATCTAAAACTTCCTCCAAAAAGGCCACACCTATTCCAACAAGGCCTCCAAGTAGTGCCACTCCCTATGGGCCAAGTATTCCAACACATGAGTCTATGGGGGCCATGCCTATCAAACCACCATGACAATGATTTGGGGGACAGAGGAACATGGGAGTGGTAGAAGAGAAGAAAGAGAGGAGGAAATGTAATTATATTTTAATTAAGTACAAAAGAAAAGAAAAGTAAGCAGGTGGATAGAGTTCACAGTAGCATTGATGGCTTTATAATAGCTAAGGACCTCAGCTAGCTCTATGCTATTGCTGGCTGTGATAAGATGCTTCACAAAACCTAGGATAGCAAAAACTATTCTCAACAATAAAAGAGTTTCATGTGTTTTGCAAATTGTATCTTGGGTAATCTAAGTTTCTGGGCTAATATCCACTTATCAGTGAGTACATGTTATGTGAGTTCTTTTAGAATTAGGAACAAAGCACACATTGAAGGAGTTACAGAGATCAAGTGTGGAGCTGAGACAAAAGGATGGACCAACGGTTAGCGACTGCTGCAGCCGGGATGCATCTCATAATGATGGCCTAGTTGTCCATCATTGGGAAGAGAGGCCCCTTGGTCTTGAAAACTTTATATGCTCCAGTACAGGGGAACGCCAGGGCCAAGATGTGGGAGTGGGTGGGTAGGGGAGCAGGGCAGGGGATGGGAGAGGGTATAGGGGACTTTCGGGATAGCATTTGAAATGTAAATAAAGAAAATATCTAATAAAAACAATGAAAGAATCTCTGGTAGAATCACCATGCCTGACCTCACACTATACTACAGAGAAATTGTGATAAGAACTGCATGAAAAACTGGTACAGCGACAGACAGGTAGATCAGTGGAATAGAATTGAAGACTCAGACATGATTCCACACACATTTGGTCACCTTATCTTTGACAAGGGAGCTAAAACCATCCAGTGGGAAAAAGACAGCATTTTCAACAAATGGTACTGGCACAACTGGCAGTCAATATGTATAAGAATGGGAATTGATCCATACTTATCTCCTTCTACAAAGCTCAAGTCTAAGTGGATCAAAGAACTCCACATAAAACCAGAGACACTAAAATTTATAGAGGACAAAGTAGAGAAAACCCTCGAAGATATGGGCACTGGGGAAAAATTCCTAAACAAAACAGCAATAGCCTGTTCTGTAAGATCAAAAATCAACAAATGGAACCTCATAAAATTGCAAAGCTTCTGAAGGGCGAAAGACACTGTCAATAAGACAAAAAGGCCACCATCAGATTGGGAAAGAATTTTTACCAATCCTAAATCTGATAGGGGGCTAATATCCAATATATACAAAGAGCTCAAGAGGCTGAACTCCAGCAATTCAAATAACCCCATTAAAATTTTCTCAACTGAGGAATACCATATGGCTGAGAAACACTTGAAAAAATGTTCAACATCCTTAATCATTAGGGAAATGCAAATCAAAACAACCCTGAGATTCCACCTCACTCCAGTCAGAATTGTTGGCGTCCACTGCCTGCAGGAAATCCCTACATCACAGACTGGGTTCTCTGGGGATGGTCCGGGACTGAGGGTGGTCCAGGACTGAAATGATAAGCTAGGGTCGGGGGAGAAAAGAATAACACTAGGACAACATTGCTGATCGAAGCATCTGATTTAATGAAAGGATTTCTCTAGGGAAAAAAGGGGGAAGCCCCCCCCCCAGTCGGTTCTGTGCAGGCGCCTAGAGTTTGGTGGGAAGCCTGAAGCATTGTGAGATGTCCCTTGTACGCAGGTGAGCTGGGGGGAGCAGGGGTCCAAGAAGACACACAGGAGCAGACAGAGCACCAGGCTAGTTCTGGTGCTAATTAACAAAACAAAGGATGCCACACCACGTGTGGCTCTCTATGGCAGGTCTTAGCATCAGCCATGCTGATGGGGGAGGGGATGTTACAAGAATGGCTATGATCAAAAATTCAGGTGACAGCAGATGCTGGCGAATGGATGTATCTGGAGGATATCATCCTGAGTGAGGTAACCCAATCAGAAAAGAAGTCACTTGATATGTACTCACTGATAATTGGATATTAACCCAGAAACCTAGAATACCCAAGATTCAACTTCCAAAACACAAGAAAATCAAGAAGGAAGACCAAAGCATGGATACTTCATTCCTCTCTAGAATAGGGAATAAAATATCTATGGAAGGAGTTACAGAGACAAAGTTTGGAGCTAAGACAAAAGGATGGACTATCCAGAGACTGCCCCACCCAGGGGTCCATCCCATAATCAGCCACCAAACGCAGACACTACTGCATACGCCAGCAAGATTTTGCTGAAAGGACCCTGACATAGCTGTCTCCTGTGAGGCTTTGTCAGTGCCTGGCAAATACAGAAGTGTATTTGCACTTACTGTATTTGCAATACTGTCGCATTGGGAGTGTATTAGAAGTTAGACCTCATAAACAATCCTCTTAAATTCTCTCAAACTAAGACACTCAGTACATCAAAGACAAAGCAGTCTTCACTTGTATAATCACATAATTGCTACAAAACCCTGTTGAAATTTGACTCCATTCATACCACACTATTACTAGGCAGATTGCACATCCATGTATTACATAGCTTTTTGTTGCTATGGAGAAATGATTTTTAAATGATTCAAGGAACAAAAGATTTATTTTGACTCATAGTTTTAGAAATGTGGGCTCATGATCATCTCACCTGCCTCTCTATTGTCCTTAGACACGTGCCAAATCAGAAGTGTTATGGCAGAAGGGTATGGCAAAAGTAAACTGCACATTCCAAGACAGCAGACATGTGAAGCTAGGAAATGCCCAGCATGAGGAAAAATTCCTTCACAGTCACATCTGGTAGCTCTGTCCTCCAAATGGACCTTACCTACTCAGAACCCATGAAGTCATTGATAGATTGATCAGATTGATAGCTTGGTGATTTAATAGCCTCTTATGATTTAATAGCCTTTTACCATGACACCAGCTAGAAACCAAGTCTTTAACACATGAGATTTGGGACATTTTTATAACTAAACCATAACTTACTATATAATGGTCTTATCTAAGAAGTCAAATTTCACCTGATGGTATAAATAGAGATAGATCAGTGTCTTGCTCAGCCATCATCAAAGAAGCTTCCTCCTGCAGCAGATGGGAATACACAACCCCACAGCTGAATAAAGCTGAGGGGGTGAGAGACCCCGTCTTAAATGGGATAGCTCCATCAAATCCCATTGCTCAGTACGCAGAACACACTGTAGAAGAGGAGGAGGGAAGATTACCACAGCCAGAGGGGATGGAGGATACCAAGCTTATGAAGCCTCTAAACACAGTAGAACCAATGTACATTTGAACTCTCAGAGGCTTTGGCATGATGAACAGAGCCTGTACATATCTGGGCTGGATGGGGTCCCTGTAATGAGACAAGAATTGGACACAAACCACAATCCTTAACCCAGAAGCTATCTCCAGTTAAAAACTACTTGCAAATGAAAAATTTGCTTTTGCCAAAGAGCTTCCCAACGACTCTTAAGGTCAGTCCTCATGCCCAGCAGTAAGTGTCCAAAACAAAATGGCCTCAGTGGCGTTTTAGGGGATTCTTTGTCTCATAGTGCTTTGTCAAGACTTATTTTTTTTTCAACTTTACAGATCCTTTGTGTATATATTATAGTGTCTGGTTTTGTGTTTATATGGGTTTCCTGTGAGTGGTAACTTGTATCTCTGTATTTATCTGGATCTCTCTTAAGCTTTTCTTTGCTCTTTTGCTTCTCTTCATTTGTTTTGTTCTTCTTAGGTTTGTTGAGGTTTTTATTGTTTTAGATGCCTGCTTGTATTCTAAGGAAAGAGAGAGAAAGAAAGGGTGTGGATATGGATGTGAAAGGAAATAGAGGGAAATCTGGTGGGAGTTGGGGGAAGGGAAACCATAGTCAGAATATATTGTATGAAAAAATCCATTTTCAATAAAAAATAAAATGAAGGAGGCATAAACTGCTTATCTCCAATATGACAGAGAATAATTATTTAAACCCGCCTCTACTCAAGCAGAAATCTCCTTATGTTTACTAAATGTGTCCATAGACTTTTTCAGAACATATAAACTAATCAGACATGACTGTCAGCTATTTCCATCCACATCCTTCATTGGTTTTTGTAACAAACACTGCTGTGCCCAGCAGGCACCTCTACCCACCCTTATTTTCCTTGTTAACAGAACTCCAACATGGTCAGAGAAGATTCCCAGCTCCAGGGAATTAATCAAGTTTTGTCTCAGCTATCACAATTCCATTCCTTCTTTCCCTAGACCCTTGTCAGGAGTGGTTTGGTATCAGGCACTGTATTTAATTCTTAGCACTGAGGTATAAGGGTTAGTCTTCTGGGGCCGTCTAGAACAGAATTGCTTCCCTGGAACAAAAAGAAAGAAAGAAAGCTCTGATATTTCTGAGTGTTTCATCAACTCTGCAGATCTGTCAATACAAAAACATAAGCCTGCATTAGCAGTGTTGCAACCCTATTATATCATATTGAATACAACCAAAAGTACCCTAGGTTTTGTATCTTTTGTGACTCACTCTCCAGTCCCCAAATTCAGTAACATAATATATGCAAGTCACTGTATTCTGACACCTACCTGAACACAATTGCGCCACCTGGTTCTCTTTATATTCTTTTACATATGTGTTGCAATCATTCAAATGGGACATAATTAGAATATAAAGTAAATGATGGAACATTTCTGATGCTCAATTAGTAATTATGACCATCATCACAAAAAAATTGGACTCAGCTCTCCCTAATGGAAAGAATTTAAGAAAATATCTTGGTTATGCACCTTTAGTTTACAAAAACTACTCAGATGTAAGGTCATTTTTTTTTTTGCAAAGCACTTATATAAATCCCCATGAACACACAGTTTTGCTGCTCTGAATTCTGAAGCACATTTACCACCTGCAGACACTGAGAGAACTGGCAAATAGCTTCTGACAAATAGGCCACTATTCTATAGCAAAATGACACTTCGAAATATATACTGTGTCAAATAAACATTTCTACATTGAACAAAATACACTAAATTTTCACATCACAGGTCAAGTTTATATGCTTCATGACATCACATTTCAGGGAAAGCTTTCTTCTTCCCTTTTATGCAGCACCCTTGGAACAGCCTCGGTCAGAAATCCAAGGGGAAATTCAACAACATGCAATGACAGTCTTAAATTAGAAAATTGCTCCCTGTATAGGCCTCTTGCTGAGCTTGCTGGGACTATGTGCTTCAATTTGAAGAGGTAACTATGGTCAAAGAAGATGTGTGGAATGCTCTCAAGGTTCTGAGGTCGGTAAACTGATCATCAGGAAACGGATTACAAGGTCATTCACACATGGAACCATTAGAATGTCAATCAAAAAGAAACTACACATCGCCATAGGTAAAACAATTTTGAATCAAAATGCTTGAACTATTGTCTAAGATCCACAGGTGTTATTAAGAAGAATCGATATCTGCTAAAGGTTTGATCACTGAAGTCACTCTGGGGTTGAAAGACTTACTGTTATACAGCAACAACTAGGAAAGAGAAGGCACACCTTTAATCCCAGCACTCGAGAGGCAGGTGGATTTCTGAGTTTGAGGCCAGCCTGGTCTACAAAGTGAGTTCTAGGACAGCCAGGGCTATGCAGATACTAGGAGCAGAATCTCACTGCAGTAAACATTGCCCTAGACAAAACCTCTTTTTTCTTACTTTGGAATACAACTTCAATATTCAAAATATAGCCCCCCAACAAACATAAGAAGAAATGAAGCACTAAGATCGAGCCCGTAGGCTGATATGTTTTTGTTACTGACAGGAAAAGCAATTTGCACAGACACAAGAACATTAAACATTCATTAAAATATTTCTGTCAACTGCCCACTTCTTCAAAATGGATTTCATTTTTTATCTTGAACAGATGGCAGACCCATCATACTGTGTTCTTTATGGCCAGAACATAAACATTGCCTGATTAAATTGTTCTGAAACCAATTAAAAACTCAGCACTTACTTTAGGAAGACATATCTGCCATTAGGGTCTGAGCATGCACAAGCCCATCAATTCACTGCCCCGTTTCCTGGGGAGGATTTGACATAGAACATGGGTTAAGGAAAAAAATCATTTACCTAAGTTTATTTCTGTTTCTTCTCAAATAAGCACTTAATTAACAGAGAAACTGACCAGAACTTAAAAACCATTTCTCACATAGGTATTAAAATACCTCAATGATAAAGTCATACAGACACACACACCCTTGGGCATATACCCAAAAGATGCCCCACCATGCCACAAGGGGCATGTGCTCCACTATATTCATAGTGGCCTTGTTTGTGATAGCCAGAAGCTGGAAACAATCCAGATGTCCCTCAACAGAAGAATGGATACAGAAAAATGTGGTTCATTTACACTATGGGATACCACTCAGCTATTAAGAACAGGAACATCCTGAGTTTTGCAGACAAATTGATGAGACTTTTTTTTTAAGTAAGTTGACAAGTACTTTTTGTAAAATGACAAGTTTGGTTTATGAAGAGTGTCAGCTGCAATAAAACAGATTAGAACATTATCATTTTGCCAATAAATAACAAGATGTTCTAGGTTCTTATCTCAAATACAGATATGGCTAGAATCGTAAAGATGCTCTATCTATCCATAAGGCAAGGCATGCAAGATCACCTATGCACTCACACAGATAAGAAAGGGAGAGGTGAGGACACTAGAAAGGGCACTAACATGTAGCATCTGTGCTTCCATAAACCTAACTGCCCTACTCCTTTATACCAGCTTTTTCCTTTTGTTTTCAGACAACACAATGAAGGGTTTTTTTTATTCCATTTTCATGTATGTGAATCATTATGATTTGTTCATAGTTTCCCCTTCATTATCCTACCTCATTCTCTTTCCAACTCCCTGGCCCCCTTCCATGTATGTATAGTCATGTGCATACCTTTGGTGTATGTGTGAATACACATATAACTATGCATTGTTAAATCTAGATTCTACATATCCGAAAATAATGCAATATCATTAACAGTAAAACACAGTGATACGCAATAATCAAACTTAAAAGGCAGCAAAAAAAAAAAAATATGTGCTATGTTCTCAGGATCTATAGTTTAGGATTCTTTGTATTCCTTTCTTATGTGTCTTGCATGATAATAAAATGAGTTGTATCAACAGACTAACATTGTATATTCTCCAGTATTTACCAATTAACAGACATTGCTTTCAGAACTACTTTTACAATTTTCCTTCAGATTCCTTGGAGCACGATAACCTAAGCAGATTCCTAGGCCATGGTGTCTTTCACAGCTAGCCTCTGATTGTACCTAAGTTAATACTGTAATTTCTGACTGAGTCTCATACATGTTGTCAGGAGAATGACTGAGAAGACAGAGCCTCCACCAGCCAAAAACTGACAAACTACTTGAAAAGCCTAGAAAAGCTGTGTGCTAATAATGCTTTAAAAATTGAAATGAGATACCATCTTAGGCAAGGTTTGTCCTCTATCTCAAAGTAAAAAGGGGAGCTGATTTCTCAGGTAGAAAATGTCAGTTTTCTGCAAACACCCCAAAGGACCATATTACAATCTAGATGCTTATAAATGCAAGCAATGGGTTTTTCAATTCTGGACCGTGGATAGTGTGAGATCAAGTCTAGAAGGAATTTCTTGTGGATGACAGACCTACTGCTACTGCATTCTTTCATGGTGAAGGGCTGAGTGAATTCCCTTGTGCCTCTTATAAATGTACTAATTTCGCTCACGAGTTCCCCACCCATAAACTCTTTAACCCTCTCACCTAATACTCTCAACTTGGATGCTAATGCGCCAGCATATTAATTTTAAGGGAACACAAATATTCCAACCATAGCTAAACTGACATCCTCCACTAAGGTTTTATATGTAGTTCTGAGAATGCAAAGTAGCAAGTCTTTTATGCCTGTAAATGTTGACTCTATAGCCTAGCCCTAGCATAAGAAGCTATTAAAACAGTTACTTTGCCACCATACACCCTAAGGCCATCACAGGTTTTCATTAATTATAACTGGTAATGATATAACTATAGATTGTATCAAAATGTCCAGAAATAAGTTACCTCTGACTATAATTAGACATGTCCTTTCTTCCTATCAACAAGATATTAATAACAAACCCTCACCCAATAGATTACTTAAGTCCTTATGTCACATGATCTCCCTATGTCACATGATCTCCCTATGTCACATGATCTCCAGGGCTTTATTCTCTCTCTTCTTTATTAGGTAACTCAATTTTCTGAGGACCTGAGTATTAATAATATACCTAAAAGTACCATGTCAACATGTTCTATGAAACTTTTGTAACCACTGTTTTCCTTATAATATATGTACCTTACTTTTCCTCATGCTCTTTCCCTCTTCCAATGCCAGATGTTTACAAAAGTCCTATGGGGTCAGAGATTCAAATGCTGAAAGAAACCTTGATCCTCAGCAACTTCATTGGCCTGCTGAACCATCTGTGAAGCACCTTACTCTATACATTTACTGGTTGTAAGGAAAGGCTCTGTGAGATAAGGCCTCGATGCAACTTTCTTACCTAAGCTAGGAGCAACTCTAGCACAGGAACTCTAATTATGAGCCACCTGGCTGAACTCGTGTTCAGAGGATGAACTAGGAAGTACAAGGGAGATCTGTAGGATGTAGCTTTGAAAATACATTTTCTCAGAAGTACAAGAAATGAGACGTTAGAAACATTGTCTTCTGAGTTCAGTAAGATTCAAGATATAGAACCATGAAGAAAAATACGAGATTTTAAAAGATAACATACTGATAAGATAGAAAATTTGGCTAGAGGTATGAACTGAAATAAAAAAGAACTACATTTTAGTAAGATAAGGAAAATAATATCTTTGTGAGTGTAAAATTGCTCATGATCAGATGGGAGTAAGGTGAACACTGCCAAAGATAGATTAGTCATATTATAGCTAACCTGAGCAGCTGTCTATGATGTAAAAGCAATAGAGGGTGATAAAAATGAGAAGGGAGAAAAAGATGTCCCCGACAGACACAATGTGCAACAACACTTCTATTCTTGAACAGAACACCACTGTAATAGGTGTTAAACAAATCTCAGTTAAAACAGTGCAGCCCAGAGCAAAAGAAAACCTTAGGTCTACAATTTGATTAACCGATAGCATTAATGAGGATAGGACTTTGCACTGATCTGGTTAATATTTATAAAATTAGAGCTAAGATATTGGTTTAGTTGCTAACTTGGCAGGCGAGTTTCCTCACAATGAAAGAAAATTAGACTGGCATGAAGTATTTACATAAAAATAACAGAAAGCAATAGGCCAATATTCGCCCACACAGCTTCTGGTGGCAAAAGTTATCTAACAGGAAATTCATACACAAAGTTTTCTATTTATGAAGATAGACACTAAACAGATACTGAATAACTTAAATAAGTGTTGTGATGGTCAGTTTCAATTGCTGCTTTGATACAATGCAGAATCCCCTGCAAATGGAGTCCCAGTGTGGAGTTATCTAGGTTAGGTTGGACTGTGGGCTGGCACGTGAGGAATTTTCTTAGTTGGGATTATTGTGGTTCACAAGACTCACTGGGCACGTGGGCAGGCCTGTGTCCTGGACAATGCTCTGAACTAAATAAGGATAGACTGACCTTATTGTGCCTTGTTTGCAAACCCCAAAAGACCAACCAGGAACTGACTCTGATGCGATCATATCAGGGTCTTTATTTACAAGCTTGGCTCGAGCTCGAGATTGCTCTCTGCCTACCCTGATGCATACAGCAGGATGGTTTGGTGAAGAAGCCCCCAATTCTCCTCAGGACAAGGTTTTATAGGAAAGGGTGAGCAAGTGGGGTTGTCCAGCCTGGCAGTCATCTAATGGAATGACTATTATAAGATGACAGGTGAGTATTCTGAAGACTGTAAAGAATCACAAATGATCTGAAAGTGCATCTGAAACAATCAGACTACTCTGCGATTAACTGTTGCTAAAATGTAGCTAGAGCGGTTACTCTGGGGTAGGGGTCAAGGACAAGCTATGGGGTCTTTCCTGATACTTCCGTGTAGCATGGTTCAGCTGCAGGTCAAATTCTCAGGCTCTTTTTCTTTTAAAATGGAGTCTGGTCCCAAGATGAAGTAGGTTTGACCTCTCAAGCTGAGCACTAGTGTACAGGTGTTGACTCATTATGTCTTACTCTTTACTCTGGACATGATGTTTTTGGCTGTTTCAAGCTCCTGCTGGCTTCGCTTCCCAACTGTGATGAACTGTTGAGGTACATGAGGTAGACCTGTGGGCCAAGGAAGCCCTTTCTTTCTTCACTGCTTTTGTCCGCTTATTTTATCACAGCAGAAAAGAAACTAGAATATACATCTATCAATCGTATCTTGAACCAGAAAATTTTGAACATCAAATTCTAGCCACTAAAAGTTTAATTAAAAATTGAAAGGAAAAGTAAGAATTCAGAATATCATATCCCTTATTGGTAAAATGATTATGTTCTGATTGACATTAATGCACATGACAATATTTATTTGTTAAGTTTAACAAGAAATGTTTGTAATATTTTATTATTTCCTCTAGATGCTATGAAACTTTATCACCTGAAATTGTTGCAATATTCAAATATATCCTCTACTATTTCTGCCTTAATGTAAAGCTCTAAAAATATTAGAATTATAGGTTTTCCTCCAGTCATTTATCACCTTACTTTGTTATTCTGGTTTTGTTAAAATTGACTTAGCAAAAATGGTATGTATTTTTGTATAGCTACTGGTTTTTAACAAGATATAATAAAAATCCTATACTTTTTTTCAGTACCTCTGCACTTTTCTAGAGCAAACAATTGTTATAGATTTAACTGGAAACAGAAATGGGTTGTGTTTTCATAGGTAGTTGTCTTCAGTGAAGATTTTCATGGAAGAAGTCTATACTGCCTTTGGCAGTGAACTGGGCAGATGAGGCTGTCAGCTCAAAGCATATGAAATTGAAAAAAATGGGATGTTTTTGTTATTACGGAAGGTTACTTTATGAGCTCTTGAGTTCTTGACACCCTGCAGACACACAGACTCACAATGCCAGCTTGCAGCACACACTGGTAATACTGACTCTTACCTATACCTCTGCTTCCCCATGGCCAGATTCTGCCCAGGAGTTAGTGAGAATCCCTTGTCTTGACCCAAGATAAAGCATCCAGAGTTTGACATTCTAATTCCCATTCTGCCCTTGGCTCACCAGCATTCTCTGATAAGACAGTTATCTGGCCTGTGCCTAAAGCAATCTACAAAGCTAGAATAATATTTTGATCCCAACTCTCTGGGATGCCCTAGTGGTTCACTAATAATTTATTTTGAAGCTAAGGAGAGGCACAGATAAGAGCAAAGTTATCAGCACGTTCAGATAAACGCTTTAAAATCCTAGGTATCATGACTTTCTCATACCCAACTACTCACTGTAAACATTTAAGTAGGAAAAGGATGTTAGATAAACGAAACTGCGTGTTAATATTGGAGACCAACAAACTCCTACTGAGCTTTAACACAGAAAGGTCATTTCACCTTCCCCAAGTAAACTTCCTTTTGCTCTTTCATAATATACAGCAATGAAGCTATTTTTATAAAATTTAGCACCACATTCCTTCACTTTCTTTTCTGCAATTAACTTTTGCTTAGTCACTTACATTCTAATGAGGTCATGGATGCTCCTGTAGTTCTCTACAGCTTTGTCCCAGTGTTCATATGAATTATAATGTGCTCGCCTTATCAGTAGTTCCATTGTAGTTTTTCAGTCATTGGTCAGTTTTTGAAGAAACCAATACTACGGAGAGTATGTATTCTCTCACAGATTTTTCTTTCAGATTATTATAAAAAGATGGTTGGAATTTTTCTTGCTGGCTTTTTTAGGTCTTTGATCCAATATTTACTCAATATACTCCCTTTCCTCCCTATTGGAATGGCAATGTATATTCTGTGCCATTATATGTTGGTAATATGTTGTCTGTTCTTTTATTTTGATTGTCATTACCTACAGAAAGTTGTAGGTAAGAGATTGTCATGAGTCTTGGAAGAGAACTTGAACTTTAGTACCTAAATCAGGATCAGATTAATGACTTAAACAGTCCTATATCCCCTAAAGAAATAGAAGCAGTCATTAATAGTCTCCCAACCAAAAAAAGCCTAGGACCAGATGGGTTTGGTGCAGCGTTCTATCAGACCTTCAAAGAAGACCTAATTCCAGTTCTTCTCAAACTATTCTACAAAATAGATACAGAAGGTACTCTACCCAATTCATTCTACGAAGCCACAATTACTGATACCTAAACCACATAAAGACCCAACAAAGATAGAAAATTTCAGACCAATTTCCCTTATGAATATCGATGCAAAAATACTCAATAAAATTCTCGCTAACCGAATCGAAGAACACATCAAAGCAATCATCCATCATGACCAAGAAGGCTTCACTCCAGAGATGCAGGGATGGTTTTGTGAGACCCTGACTTAAAGCGTTTCCCCCTGAAATGTAAAAATCCAAAAGCTCCCCCAAGCCTGTTTCCCAGATCCCTAGAAATATAGCCAGCAAAAGCTCTTTGTTCTCTAGAGCCAGCAAGAAGCCTTTTGTTCCTCTACCTTACAGTCAGAAAAGCTATAATCATTGGCCAGGCACCTGCCTGCCTCCCTGTGCCAGGGACTCAGAGATAGCTCCACAAGGACAAGCTGTAGTTCACCCCCACTCCCAACTCCTCCTTTCTTTTGATCTCACCAAAGACAACTCTGCCCAACTCCCCATTCTTTCTGATCTTACCCTCCCTCCTGTGGTTTTTCCTTTAAAAGACCCCTACTGTTACCACTTGGGGTCTAACTCCTCTGCCCTGCCAGTAGGAGCTCCTCCTCAGCTAGCTGACAATAAACCTCTTCGGTTTTGCATCAAGTGCTGTTTCTCTCAAATTATTGGGGTGCCAGCTCATCCCGGTACTTGAGCAACCCTGTTTCTGGGGTCTTACAGTTTAATATATAGAAATCCATCAACGTAATCCACTATATAAACAAACTCAAAGACAAAAACCACATGATCATCTCATTAGATGCTGAGAAAGCATTTGACAAAATCCAACACCCATTCATGATAAAAGTCTTGGAAAGATCAGGAATTCAAGGCCCATACCTAAACATAAAAAAAGCAATCTACAGCAAACCAGTAGCCAACATCAAAGTAAATGGAGAGAAGCTGGAAGCAATCACACTAAAATCAGGGACTAGACAAGGCTGCCCACTTTCTCCCTACCTATTCAATATAGTACTTAAAGTCCTAGCCAGAGCAATTCGACAACAAAAGGAGATCAAGGGGATACAAAGTGGATTTTTAAACAGTATTGAGATTGTGATAGACTATGGGGACTTTTGAAGTTGGACTGAGTGCATTTTTGCATTTTGATTTGGCTCCATACATATGGGGGACAAGGAGTGGAATGTGGTGGTTTGAATAAAAATGGCCCACATAAGCCCGTATATATGAATGCTTAGACATCTGAGAATGCCACTATTTGAAAAGGATTAGATAGTGGCCTTATTGGGGGAATTGTATAACTGGTTTTGAGTTTCAAAAGCCCATGCAAGGTCCAGTTCTGTTCTATGTATCTCTCAGTCTCTGTATATCTATGTGCCTATCTGTCTGTCTATCTATCTATCTACCTATCTACCTATCTCTTTATCCTCCAGCCTGCAGACCAGGATGTAGCTCTCAGCTACTACTCCAGCATCATACATGCTATAGGCTGCCACGTTCCCTCCAATGGTGATTATGAACTAAGCCTCTGAAACTATAAGCAAACCCCCAATTAAATGATTTATTTCATAAGAGTGGCCTTGGTTATGGTGTCTGTCTCTTCACTGCAATATCTAAGACAATAGTGTGTTGTACATTACACTACTGGAATAAAATAACAATTACCATAAGATGGCAAAATAACATATATGAAGACAAAATCAAAGTGTATTTTAATTTGTAGACAACATAGCATGTGGTGTTTCAATTTCTATTTGTTAGGTCAGGAATACTGAGGATAATTATTGTATAGATTTTACTTAGTATTAAAGATCCACTTTGGATGCTCACAGTCATCTATATGATGGAACACAGGGCCCCCAATGAAGAAGATAGAGAAAGCAACCCAGGAGCTGAAGGTGTCTGCAACCCTATAAGAGGAACAACAATATTACCTAACCAGAACCTCCAGAGCTCATGTCTCTAGCTGCATATGTAGCAGAAGATGGCCTAGTAGACCATCATCAAGAAGAGAAGCCCCTTGTTATTGCAAACTTTATATGCCCCAATACAGGGGAATGCCAGGGCCAAGAAGTGGGAGTGGGTGGGTGGGTAGGGGAGAAGGGTGGGGGGAGGGTATAGGGAACTTTCGGGATAGCATTTGAAATGTAAAATAAGAAAATATCTAATAAAAAAATAAAAATAAAGATCCACTTTTTTAAAGTCCTTACTAAACTGTCACACATGTGATCGTGTTTATTGGTGGCTAGTATTCTATTACAACCATACATATTAATCCTAGTTCTGCTACTGTATATACATAAGGAAAACCTGTTGTTTATTGTATTTTCAAATAGTTTTTCAGAATTTATAATAATATTTCTAACATAAGATTATCTGCACAATTATTTGACTGTTTTCTTTCTTTTGTGACTATAGGATAGCATTGCAATGACTTTGATCCTTTATTCTTGCTAATGGAGAGTCTATATCCAGGTTTGGTTCTCACTGTGACTGGCATGTGATTATATTCAGTACACAGTGCACTTGTTCTGTTGTCTTTAATACTTAAACAGATGTCATCTAATGTCTTACAACATTACAACATACTTAATGGGATTTTTTGTGTAAGTGAAAAGGATATGTTCTAAAGGGTTGCTATAGGAAAATGTGGCAAAAAATTTAAACTTTACTAAATAAATAAGTATGAAGAATTCCATGTATTTTGATATACTCAGTTGCATCATATCATGAGGATGAGTGAATGGATGAGTCGATGGATGGATGGATGGATGGATGGATGGATGGATGGATGGATGGACTGGCTGTGGTAATCTACACAGTAGTCATTCAAACTCTTACTATCATGTCTTTGGAATTTAAAAAAATAAAATAAAAGCTGGGTATAGTGCAACATATATATCTCCCAAAGACTAAAACAGGAGAATCGTGAGTTTGAAGTCTACATGGGCTGCAAAGTAAAACACTGACACCAAAAGAAAATCAATATACTCACTTAAGTTTTCAAAAACAAATAATAAATAAAAACAAAGGACTAATATGTAATAAATGGCTCCTCTGAAAAAGAAAAAAAAATGCCTAAGCTTGCAGTGGAGCCTGGGGACATTCTGTTGCTGTTTTCTGTATTATCTTATCATCATTTTCTGTGCTTGATTCAAAGCCCAGGAGAAGAGTAACATGAAATTATCAAACAATCAGCTGCAAACCCAGACCTTCATTTCTGCCACCCCTACATACCATCACCTTAAACCAAAAGCCTGCCTTGCCTTACCTGAACACTGCCCAAGTGGAAAGCAATTTCAGTCTGTTCTAGGTCCCACCTCATACAACCTTTGTTATATTTTTCTATTTAGTTGTATTCTTGAATATTTATTATTTTAAAGGTGTGACAGGCTTGGGGAGAGCTCAGTTGGTGTACTTGTTTTGAGTGATGGTTAGTCTTGTCAATATGATGTCATTTAGAATCGTCACAGCACATGCTTCTGAGTACATTTGTGAGGATTTTCTAGATAACGTCAACTGTGGTTGGAAGACACACCCTAACTACGGGTACCACTTTCCTCTGAGTTGAAATCTAGGGCTGAATAAAAATGAGAAAATAAGCTGAGCACCAACATTGATCACTCTCTACGTTCTGAACGTGGCTGTCTTGTGAGCAGCTGACTAAAGCTTCTGCCACCATGACTTTGAAAACCTGTTGGACTGTACTCTCAAATTGAGCCAAATGAAACTCTTCTTCCTTAAGTCCCATTAGGAAGGTATTTTGTTGCAACAATAATGGTAAAAAACTGATATAGCCTGTAAACATGAAACCTGAATTTGATATTCAGAACTCAAGTAAAAGAGCCATGCTATGTCAGCCATGGTGATAACACCTTCAATCCCAACACTCAGAAGACAGAGGCAGGCAGATTGCTGAGTTCAATGCCAGAATGGTTTACATAGTAAGTTACAGGACACACGGGACTACTTAATGATATACCCTGTCACTGTGTGGATATCCACTGTATGGATATGTTCACAAATATTTAACACCAAAAACAAAATGTGGAAATATGCTCAAGAAGCATCAACAATACTTATTTTGTAGAAAATTAAAGAAGAAATTTGACATGTACCACCAAACTGTTTTGTCACTACAAAAGATGGGCAGCACATTTATCATTTGTAAACTTATAATCAAACAGAATGTGAAAACAATCAATGAATTTTAAAGACAGTGAATAATGTAGAGTTAAACACTACTCAAAGGACAAGACAAAATAAAATGTCACTTGTCCATCAATCTGCACACAAACAATGTGCACTCTAACAAGACATCTCAGAAGAAATGTAAGACAAGAGAATGAAGTGGTATTCATGAATACAAAACTACCACCACCAGTGGAGTAAAAGCAGAACACGACGGAACCCATGGGGTCAAAACCAAATTAGAGGTCAAATGAGTGCAGAAAATGAAGGCAGAGATTATGAATCTCTTACAGGAGACAATTGATACATCAGACAGAAAGCAATGATGCCAGTAAAGAAAATCAATTGTTTTCATTCTAGGGAAATTGTGCTCTCTGTCCTGTGATGGAATGAAGGAACAGAATTCATTTTTCTGTATTATGAGAACTTTTACAGTAAAAAAAAAAAAAAAAAGAAAGAAGAAAAAAAAAAAGAAAGAAAGAAAGAAATGGATCTTCCAATTCAGTGTGTCTGTGGTGTTTGAGAAGATACAACAAACTACTAACCAGAATCATCAGAAGTAAGAGACGTTTTGGAAATCCTTCTGAATTTTACAAATAAAGCCTCAGCTCAACGGGAATTTAGTCAGGACAAAAAAGGAAAGCCTGAGTGAAAGGAGGGATGGAGGCAGAGATCATTCATCGGTGCAACTCTGACGGCTAAGGAGGAAGTTTGACTGAAGACTGGAAACATGGGTAGTTTTCTCCATTGTTACCTTGCCCTGAAGACGGGTAGATGCAAACTTATGGCCGTTTGCTTGAAATTATTCATTAGATGGAACACAGGCACTTACATTTTAACAGTGAATGGAGCTTTACATACAAGATGGAGAAAACCAACAGGCAAAACATCAGATGACGAAGGGTTAGGAAGGGGAGCTACTTCAGATGTCAAAGAAGGCCAAATTTATGCCAAGCAGATCACTAACATTATGCCTCATCAAAAACAAAAGCACAAAAACAAAAATTAAAAAAACACTTGGTAAATACATTGTTCCTGCCAGACATGACAGTGTACCCTGGCAATCTTGACACCCGGGAGGCTTAAACATAGCATTGTGAGTCCATGGTCAGCCTGGGCTACACAGTATGACCCTGTCTAAAAGTTAAGAAGTTAATCTCTACAGAGAGATCAATCGAGATGAAGAGAAACAGACAAACAGACATGTAGCAAGGATTTTTTTCCAAAAAGATGCAAGTTCATTTTATTGTGAGATAGAATGTTTCTGCCCTTTTAGATCAAATCCAGACATCAGCTCATGAAGTCTCCAGGGCATTTGCAGCTGCGATCGAGAGTGTTCAGAGCCTCCTGTGCAATATACTTTCCTCTCCTTAGACTGTCTTCTCAAAACAAAAAGACAAAAGTATCCTTGGAGTCCCTCCCTCATTACTCAGTTCTGTGTAACTTGGTATCCCTGGTTTCCATGTGACTGACCACCAAGTGTAATAATGACTATGAGAGTAGGGACCAGAAAGGGAATTAAAGCTGGAGTCTAGAATCTGTCCTTAAATCAAAGAAACAAAGAATTGCCTCAGGAAGCACAATTAAGAAAAGACATTGTATAAATCTACAAGGCAAATCACCTCTGAGGAGAAAATAAGGAAGTGCCCGTAACACAAACAGTGAGACTTATGCTGCATTGATGTGTTTCTGTCATGTGGTAGGAATATAAACAAATTACATCTTTAAGGATCAAATGTGATTGGCAAGAAGTAACAGATAATTAAATCAAATATAGTTTTAAACATGATTCTGTGGTGGAACTATATGACTCTCACAAGCATATTTCATTAAAATGAAAAGATTTTTGAAATACTATAAAATGTCATTGGTATACACTAAAAGCCAACACCTTT